>JAJLWQ010000042.1:31780-54146 GCA_030570875.1 Citeromyces matritensis
AAATGCAAATATTTGTCCCCTCTGGTGGCCGTAATCAATATGGCATGATTATCTGCGGCTCTCATGCCGGAAAGCCTTGATTACGACCAACCCCAAGACTACTCTTACGGCATACTGGGAAAGAGAATCGTTGCAGAATATGCACCTCGTTGTGAGCCTCTGTTTATTGTGACATAGGCTCTGGGTGAAACCTTTCGTCGCCATCATGCATGTCTTCCATGCAGTATAAATAGGGCGTATCCTCATAACATGAAGGAGAATATAATACAATCTTAGTACCATGAGTTGTAACATTGTACAGTTTTAGAATAAATCAGTCGCAAAATGACTCGTATTTACCAACTTACTGATATACATTGACATCCCGTGCGATTGATAGGCGTATTCAAACTGGCTTTGTTATCGATAAAATGTTCAGCTTTATTGAGAAGATGCAGTAAAGTAACACCCTCCAGATGAGTTTATTTGAGTCATCACCTCTAGATGCCAGTCATGCTGTTTCTATCCCCAAATGAAGGTATAGCAGTATACTGAATTCTCAAAGTCAGACTTAGTACTGGCTAACACTTGATTAGTGAAATATTCACCTCACACTTATAGTGCAGAAAGCAAGCTATGAACTTGAACCATTCATCGCATTCCACCATGCATACTGGAAATGTATCATTTCTCCATGCTAGGCTGGTATGTGAATACAAAGAAGGCGATCCTCAAATCAATGCAACAGCAAAGCTCTTTGCAAAAAATTGAAAATCTGCTTCAGGCTCGATGTAGACAGAAAAAACCATAATTTGAATGTAATGTCGATTCAGGGTGTGTCTACTTTTATGCAGAATTGTGCATAAGTCGGCAGAAATTATGCAAGAAAGGTGGACTTTCGGAAAAGACTTTATGCAGGTGGATTTCTGGAATTTCTCAGAACCTTGGGTGCAGTTCTGATATTTTAGCAAAATAGTCTACGTATGGTGTGAGGTGGTGCATTTCGAATGCACATGCTAGAACATGAGGAATCAGTAAGAATCAAAGTACCCAATTCCTCAGAAGAGGGAATTGCTGGGATTATGACGAGTCTGCACGATCACCACGTACTTCATAGAGATCGTGAACCAGTCACTCGTAAAGTTGCCTTGATTTTGCATGGCCACGGTGGCCACAAAAACTACTGCTACCAAAAGATTCTTGCCGGCCAACTTTTAAAGCAGCTGGGTATGTGTAGTTTACGCATCGACTTTCGAGGGTGTGGTGATTCGGAAGATTGCCATCGCGAGTCAGGCCGCACCATTGACCAAGACGTAGAAGATATAGATCATTGCATTAGCTACTTGAAGGACGGTTCGTTCAAAGGGATCCGCTTCAAGGTGTCCTGTATTGTAGGCCACTCGCGTGGAGCATTGGCGATGTTTCAGTGGGCGATAAGACAACGATGCGGGACCGTTGTTCCTCATCTTGTAAACTGTGCTGGGAGATTTGAAGGGAGAAATCTGCAGCTCCGACTAGAAAAGAAACACCCGCAGTGGTACGAAGATGGAGGATTCACTGTTCAGGCCTACAGGAGGGGATCCTACAAGGATTATTGGATTCCGATAGAGGAGTCACAGTCTATAATCAACCAAGACTTGTCTGCATTGAGTAGCCTTGAAGCATTTGTGCTTAGCGTATATGGGCTCAACGACGATATTATTCCCTTGCAGGATGCTGCATCTTTTGCCAATGTCTTGCCAAACCACCAATTAGAGTTAATTGACCATGCAGACCACAACTACTATGGAACACAGATTCTGACTAATGAAACCAACGATACAGGCTATCCTCTCAAATCGAATGGGAGGGCCAACTACAACTACTGCGTGTCTGACAAGATTGTCGGCTGGCTGCACTCCAAGAACGAAGTTGACCGTGTGTACCGTTCTACATACTATGTAGAAAAGAGGTGCAGGTGGAAGCACGTTGAAGGGGTCAGTAATTTCCGTGATTTGGGTGGATGGAAGGTGTCATCGGATGCGTTTGTCAGACCAGATGTGATGTTCAGGTGTGCGAACCCTTCAAAGATTACTTTAAGGGGCAGAGAATCCATAGCGGGTCTCAACATTGCTGCAATCTTCGACCTGCGGTCTCGTGAAGAGATCCATAGAGACGGCGTACTCAACCTGCCAGGCGCAGAGTATAGACATGTTGCTGTCATTCAGGACATCGATCTATCGCCGGACCACCAAATCCATTATAGAAGTCTGTTAACTTCGTGGGCCTCGTACTCAAAAGTGTATAAAGAGATTCTTAAACTAGGAGCTGCTGCGTTTCGTCAAGTTTTGATATTCGCAAGAGATCACCCGGGCAAGCCGTTCATGTTCCACTGCACGGCGGGAAAGGATAGGACAGGCGTGTTGGCGATGGTCATCCTGCTGCTGCTTGGAGTGGATGAAAACACCGTGGCAGATGAGTACTCGCTGACAACGATCGGGCTCAAGCCGGACTATGCAGACATACGACAAAAGTTTCTCGCCAGGCTGGACAGGATGCGGGCCAGGATGACAAAGGAGGAGATGGAAAGGCTTGAAAATGACACTCGGCAGGGAAGAGATGGCTGGACCTTAGAGAGGGACGGATTTGAGAATTTAACCAGCTCAAGAAAGGAAGCCATGCTAGCCACGGTGGATATTCTGAATGTGGATTTTGGGGGAGTTGAGAATTATGTTACTCATCACCTCGGGCTGTCTAAAGAGGATGTAAGTTGCATAAGGAGGAATCTGGTCGTCTCTGAAGCGGAGCGGAAGAGATGATTGAGAGCTATATGCGGCTCAGGCGGCATTATGCATGAAGATGCATATCGCTGATGCGCGCGGATATTGTTAGTGGCTCCATGCTTTTGAGCGAGTCCGAATGTATGGTACCCATGGGACTAGAATATGGTTTTGTTTCACCTTCTGTTTCCACTGAGAAGAGATTTAGCAGCGAGACCTATCAAAGTTGCTTTTTGTCAGCATAGGGATGAGTGAGTACTAACAAAGCAAAATAAGAAACCAGTTAGCCGCTATGCAAAAGTCGGAAAGAATGATTGATCGAAAAGCACCACCTCCCACGGAGTGATGGCGGTATAGTCACCCCTCTAGAAGGCATAAGTCAACCTTCTGCATAAGTCCAATACATTATGCTCCACTGCATAATATTGCAGTAGACCATGCAAGTGATGCATGAAGAGTTGAAAATGCCCAAATTATGGCCACTCCATAGGCCGATGAGGCCTTACTGTTCTCCTTTAAGAGAGTCAAGTCAACCAAAATAGGTTTGACGTTCAGTTTCATTATCCAGTCGCACTATGACAGACACGCAGATAGTTCCGAATAGTTGACTTGGCTGTCTACGCGATTGGCTATGGGCCAATCTAATGGTCTTAAACAAGCATCGTGCAGAAAACTTGCATAAAAGAGGGGAGCTGGCAGCTTGTGTTGTGCCCTTTCATACCCTATCAGTATTACTCTTTCCATTTTCAAACTGCTATACGAGACTCCTCTCAAAATACTGATGCTGATGCTCAGCAATACTGCCAAAAAGTTCGAATGCGGGGCCTTGAACACTGTCTCTCCGCAGAACCCTGCCAGTATTTTGTGTTACTCGCCTAAGCCATGCCAGTTATGTCGAAAGACTAATTGTAGCTCGCTGAAATACAGATCATTGAGGTTAGTCTGGCAGTCGCTTTTAAAATATCGTTCATGTCAGATCGATGCATCTACTTTGAAAAAAGAATTTAGCCTCTATTACTCGAAAAACTTCGGAAATGGACTGGCATGAAAACTGGATGTGTCTCTGTGGCTTTCGACGTGACATGAAAATTAAACTATGTGATTCGATAGCGGATTATGCTGACTCTGTAATATCGCCTCAATTATTCTTTCTTGACACAGGAATGACGATCTACGGTCGCAATTTGGTTGTCAATCAATTCCTGACCTGCCTTTCACAACTACATCCGTTCAAAGCTCATGGTCTTTTTCAAGCTTTTGAGACTTGAATTTTCTGACAATGGAGCGATTATAAGAATATCTGATAAATCTATCGTTGAGCCAGGGGTGAGTTGACAAGACGAGGGACCAGCCATGGCTGGGTCACCTTTATCATGGATCGGTCTCACTACTGCTATTCTCGTTAGTTGCCATTATCGATGGGTGTAAAATAGGTTTTATCTTCTATATAGAGAAATGCCCGAGTCGTTGTATGGGATTGGATATGATATCGATTGAATTCCATTAATTCTAACTACCGTACCTACATACTCTTTTAAACCACCGTACCTCCATACGGCTCCTACTTACCGTAGCTACATACTGTGTCACGATATCCTCAGACCCCTGGCCTGATACGGTATCTTGCTACCATGTTCAAGTACCGTAGATAGCACACATAGGGTTTCTCGCTACTGTGATTAGAAACGGGGAGTAAAAAGTGCTTCATTCCCAGCATATAAAGGTTTAACAAAGCCTTACATAATTAAATAGACCGGAATACAACCTATGGGTACTTTATTCACAGATATTGCTTGGTTATCAAACACAGAGGAATGTTGCCTCTTTCTATACCGCCAGTAGTTTGTTACCAGTTATCCTTTTTGTAGCGCCTTGTCATACTGGCCAATCAGGAATGTCTACAATAACGGATCTAGGGCAATGGTGGTATTGGCCCGACAACTGATATTTAGCTAGATGACTGGGCAAGAACTTCGCCCATAGGAGATTGGGGTTGTGAATACAACACCAGGGCCCATGGAGCGACTGTTGTTTAGGTCTTTTGGTCTAACTCCTCACATATGACAATAGGTTTATATGCAGTCTACTGCATGCGTATGCATCCGCATGTGCAGTGGAACATACTGTTTGATCTTATGCCGAAGTGACTGTGCTCCAATCTACTCCTAAAAGGACACTAATTTCGTAGTTTTCCTTCCTGGAAGTGGACATTTGAGCCAAAAAGTCTTCCCTCGTTATGTTTCGAAGTAAGTAGCTGTGGTTTTACTACAACACTGTTTGTCACGTAGTATGTTTATTTCCTCTATTGCTGACATGTGTCGATATGTTCTTTCCCAGTACTATACATAACTGATTATAGCTATAAACTATACCAGTCCTAATACCAGCAAAGAATGTTGAAGGGAAGAATTAGGATATCGGCATCATCTTGGCATCCCAGGCAGTAGCCTATTCCGTATATAGAGACAACAGTCAATAACAGATTAGGAGTTAACGATAAACCCAAAGTGGTGAGTCCATCGAACGACAATCCGAATGACTATGTCTAACGTAATGAACAACGGGTGATATCATATGTCAACAGTTGATCCCACAGTGACAAAGTTTTAGTGTCTGAATGAATAAAGTGACAATAAGCTCAAATTGCCTATCATCGCAAACGCATCCTTACATATGGAGGGGGGACACAATCTGCGTTGCGAAATCTGCGCTCGTTGCAAACGCATCCTTACATATGCCTTTTGCTGCGGAATGATTATAGCTTCTCAGCTTACGCTTCGTCGCAATCCACAATTGCAAACTAAAGGAAGGTGCTCACTTTACTGTAACTACGAGATAAGTGTCCTGAAGTCAATTCAGGTCATACTTAGCAGGGTGAAAGCTGTCTTACCGCTAATAGCTCCTCAGCTTACGCTTCGTCGCTAGCACAGTCGAGCTCTCACCCTTGACTTAAAAAATGCTCATCAGGATGGTCCAGACTCTCAACTTCAGTCCCGTCAAGCTCAATTTCAAAAGATTTGAGGTTCTCATCCATCCTATCGCTGTTTACCGTCTTTGGAAGAGTGATGAAACCCTTTCTCAAGGACCAATTGATCAAAATTTGAGCCGGGGAAGCATTGTGAGACGCTGCCAGTTTCAACAAGACCGGGTCGTCATTCTTGAGACATCTCGCCAAAGGAGAGTACGCCTCAAGTAGAATATCGTTCTGTACGCAAAAGTGCACCAGTTCTTGCCTCATCAGCCAAGGGTGGAGCTCCACTTGGTTGACTACAGGATCGTATTTCAAACCGTCCCAATGAAGTAGTTCTTTAAGATGCTCCATTTCGTAGTTGGATACACCAATAGACTTGATCTTGCCCGAGTCTACACCTTCCTGAAGCGCTTTATAAGCACCCAGACGGTCCTCTTTTGAGTCTCCAGGAGAGTGCAAGAGAACCAAGTCAAAGTACTGCAGTCCATGAGCAGAAGCGATTTGAAACGAACGGTCGATAGACGTTTTGGCATCTTTGTAGTTTTGGAACTTGTGATCCACTTTTGTGGTTAAAAAGACATCGCCTCTTTTGGTTCCATTCTCCTTAAGCCACTGAGAAATACCAACACATGTACCGTCTTCGTTTTGGTAGTTTTGCGCAGTGTCAAAGTGTCTATAACCACGTTCAAGCGCCGTCTTGACAACTTTGGCCGTCTCCTCTGCTGGTGTCTGGTAGACTCCCAATCCGATTATCGGGATTTCAAAACCGGAGGATAGTTTGTATTTTGTTGATTTGTTTATGGCTGCCATTGTAGTGATTTGCGAATGAGCGGCATTTTATGTTGCGAGCCACAATTGCGATTAAGGTTTGAGTTCTTCAAATGCACCTCAATTTGGGAGAATTGCGTAATTGCCATCATTCACCTCTGTGTGAGTTTACGTTAGGTTTATAACGAAGCCGTTTCCTGGTCACTGGGCTAAGGAGTAGAAAGTTAGATCAATGAAAATGGCGATGAAAGACTCAAGTTATGGGTTTTATCCATCAAGGCATAATTGAATTCCTGACATAGCAAATTCAGCCTTCAAACTAAATGTCATGGTTTTGAATAGAAGACTCGAACTCCCAAGGAATAAGGCGTTGAGATACCCCATGGATGCAGTTTAAATAAGCATTATTAAGAGAAAGAATTGCCTGGTTTGGTTTCATAGATTGGCAATAAAAGAACGAGCGAGATGTGAGCTATGCGTCAGCTCGCAAGTTGTGATTCCAGTAAATTTTGTATTCTATCAATTCAAATGACATAGACATAAGTCTATAAAGTGTATTGATTGGGAAGTATTATCTTTTACCGAAGGGAGGGACAACAGACGTATTCGTGAGTTAGGGGGGCTTGATTGGCTCGCAGGGGAAGAGCGTGAAAGATTACGTCTCTCAAGATGTCTTCTCATTTTCTCGCGATTAAGGTGACGTCTCCGTTAACTAGCAGAAGAAGAAGATGGGTCAGCTGTAGGAGCAGTAGCTGAAGGAGGCGGAACAACAATAAGATGCCTTTTGAAAGAGAAAAAACAATAAACTAAATACCTAAGAAGTTAATCCCTCAGTTTATTGCGACAAAGCGTAAACCGAAAAGCTATAACATTCGCAGTGAAAAGTATGTGTAAGGATGTGTTTGTGACGCAGATTGTGTGCAAAATCTGTGGGCATATTAGTGAATGAGTCATCGCCGGCAATGAACCCATGCGATTCGAAATGTTATTATGAGTAATCCAATAGCTCCGAAGGGCCTTCTTTCATCTCATAAATACATCTTTTCCAAACAGTCGGAATCTTTGGCATGCATTAGCTCTAAATTACCACCGTTATAACCATGTAGTAAAGGTACTATCATTTAAATGATGAACTGATTTAACGAGCCATTTCTCACTTTATAGATTGCTTATACGTAGACATGCATGGCTTAATTTTTGATACAAGCTACTGGCAGGATCAACCAGATAATCATTTATGAGGCGGCTAAGCCTAGAAGTCCACGTTTAACTTGTCAGAAAAGCTGATTTTTCTCCTCCTGAAACCTTGAAAGAATTGATAGTCTGTAAATCATCACACGACGAGATGGATTCTCTTTTTCACCGATGACAATGCTTTGTGTATAGTCGAGGAGTGAGATCATTGAAGCCCAAGAGGTTTCGTTCGCGCTATTTTGAAATGGAATCCGGAAAAGGAATGGGTGAACTCTTTAGTGTTGACTGAGTTTCCTGATTACTGCGGTCCGCCCTTTTTCATTGATCATCTCTACCTGGTTCTTGTAAAGGCTTCAGCCATACTCGGAAAGTTGCAAATTCCTTTGAAATTCGCTTGGGCTGTTACAACTCATAAAGCGCAAGAGCTAACACTCGAGAGAGCTACCGTTCATGCCTCGCAAGGCCACTTATATGCACCGCCAATTTTTTTAGGACTTGTTACTCAAAATCTGTCAGAAATAGAGTAAGTCAATAGTTGAGGCTTGGCACTATAGAATGGCACACACAATGGGCCCGTTACGATATGTTTTTATATAAACCATAAGTGGTGCGAGCAGCTTAAGTAGACGTAAGCCTCTTGGAAACCTTCTTTTGGCAGATATATGGTGGACCTTTTCTGCACCTTTTAAGGGCATTGTATGTCATTCTATGAACTTTTTATGGGCATTATCTGGACATTTTCCATGAACACTTGTTTCTGAGTCTCCTTCTTTATTCCCCACCAGATTAAAGTGACTTTTGATAGTCTCTGGTAGCATAATGAGTAGATGTAATGTATCGACTTCTCTGATCCTAACAAATGTCTTGGACGAAATAACTGGAAATGGATCTTTAACTCCGAGGCATGAAGTTGTGATAACGTTGATGATGGTCCTTCCAACTCATGCATGATCTCGCACTGGTGGATTACTCAACATTGATTAATGCTTTTGAGATAACACAATCACCCAGATGATATCTCTTTGAAGAAATAAAAGATAAAAGATGGTACTTGAGGAGAACCTTTTCAGCCTCCCCTCGGCTTCCCTCGTTTCCTCATTGGGATCACGATTCAAGTGGAAGGGAATCTTTCGAATAGGAGACAGCATAGTTGTAATCGCAACGGCGAGGACCTGAATCTGTTTGAACGTGAAAAGCCTTCCTGCTGTTGCTTAGAATAATCTCTCTAATCTGTAATTCAAAGAGTGCGCACTTTCTTGACACAGCGGTCTGGAACTAGTCAACAGTAAGAACCAAGACTTTTTAGTTATTGAATCATGAACAAAATTTTGGGCAGCTCTCTATTCAAGGTGGCATAACTTTTCTTAAGGGACCTTAAAGACTCGCTTTCCCCGTTCAAACGTATTCACACTACTGAAAACATGAACTTATACTGCACGAAAGATGTTTTAAATCACATTCGTTGAAATTGAAATCCAGAAACGACATCAAAGAGTTTCACTCATCTCTTTGTCTGACTCCTTCACCGGCTGAGAACATCGTCAATATAAAGGAGAATAATGTGAGGGAGCACACTTCCGCATCCTTACACCATGAACGTGAAGGCTATTCCAGATCTCCGATTCGAACAGTCCTTCAGGAAATCCCTTCAGGCCAATTCCCTCGGCAGTGCTGCAAGCGCCAAGGATGCACTGCCAATCATAACTCCTGGCATTGTCATATACACAGTTCTGAAGGAACAGATACTGATGCCCTTTTTGCAAGGATTTGTGTGGGCTTCCATACTACTCAGTTTCAAACCGTGGCTCATCAAGGTTGCACAAAAGGGCAGGCAAACGGGAAACTGGTTTTTCGGTGAAATAGGTATACGGCCAAAAAGGTTGAATTGAAATGATTGTATGCACTAGTAATTTGACAAGTAGAGTTTCTAAAGCGCCTAACAAGTTAGTTCTACTCTACTTTATTATTCGGTTATACTTTTCCCACCACTTGCGTGAGTTTTGGTTTGTTCTCTGTCTTCACATTAGCAGCGTTAACAAAAACTGGTAGAGTACTTACCATTTCGAAAAGTGCCTCCAAAGAAGTGAGCGAGTTCCATCCCATTATCAACTAGACTTTTCAGCCCTCACCACAAAGAGAGCAAAAATATCAGACGTCTGTGGATAAACTGAGAGCGTCTAGGATCATTACAGATTGTGAGAACCAAAAGCAGACAACAAATAGATCAGTCGTGAATACTGCCTCTCACTACATATCATTGAAAGAGCTTATGGATGCAGAGTCACCCAACTCAGCTTTCCTCAGCAGCTCAACTTATACAATCATAATCAGTTCTTTCTTTTACTGAACATCCAAGAGATCGTGGTATGTAGTTACTGGATTGTATTATATTGCCCTCTATAATATGAGGATTTCGCGCCAGCAGAGACGCTAGGCAAACCTGGTTACGCTGTTGAGAATGCCACAGCTCTCTGTAGTAACAAAATTTGAGCTGGGAAAAATCAAACACACCACATATTGACTCGAACCCAGGCTGTGCCCAAAGCATATGGGCACATTAACAAATCTGAAAAATGTCCGAATTTGCTCAAAAAAAGAGCTACCCCAGTAAACCTGAGGTTTCTCATGCGTCGCCCACTCGCTAAATTCTCGCCAAAGGCCCTGTAGATAAAGTTGACCTCTTCCCGCGGGTCGTGTACCACTCATTTGGAGGTTGTCCGTTCGAATCTTGGCTAGGACAAAAATACAAAGTACACCAAGGAGTGCCAAAGTCAAAAAATCAAGTAGATAGATCAATTCGTCTGATCTTGTTTAGTAGAAAAGGTAAAAAAAAATGTTTTAATTTGCCAAAAAAAAAAGATTGCAGCACCTGAGTTTCGCGTATGGTCTCCCACTACACTACTCGGTCAGGCTCTTAGCAGCTTAACTACAGTTGATCGGACGGGAAACGGTGCTTTCTGCTAGATATGGCCGCAACCGAAAGCTTCTGAAAAATGGTAGATTATATGCGATGTATATATATAGGCCAATTTGGCAGCGCAATGGTCAATGTGGATTTCCCATAGAGAGCATTACGTCCCCAATCATCGGTTGAAAAGGTTTTTGAGGGAAGAATGAAACAGAAAAAGAGAAAAAAATTCGGGAACTGATGCAAGGATGGCAAACTAAAGCAGTATAAATACGCCGATTAATCCATAGTTATGTACCACCAAATATATGTCTGTCCAAGGATCACCGAGTGCGAACAAACTAGTAGTGTCTAAAGCTCACAAAAATTCATAGCTTTCTATTTAGGTAATTTGTCTGAGCTTCACCGCTTTGCCATTGTAATGGTATCTAGTGCATATCAGCGGTAGCTGCCTTTTTACTATCTGAACCAGCTATCGCCAGTCTTGACGTTTGAGACCAATGGTGTTCAGTGCCTCTCTCGGCTTCAATAATTTTGACACACTGTCTGCTATATAGTTCAGCTCTCGAAATCACTTTAATGACGACCAAATTCAATCAATCAAATACCCTCTCATAACCCTTCTCAGTACAAAAAATGACAACATCTCTCTCCATTAAAAACAGCCAAGAGCATCTTTCTTCAACCACTAGACCATGAAATTTGTATAGACAAATATGCCCACCTAATTCTTTTCTCTCAATTATGGCAAAACTTGAACCCTCAGTGATGGGAGTTACAAAACAAACAAAAATTGAGATAACATAAATGCAAGCTCACTCACAACTCGCTCCGGGTCGTTGTTCGTCGTTGCCCATCCACACACCACGATAAAACAGGTTATCAAAGGATGTCTTAAATGGTACTCTTCATTGCCGCGAATGGCCAACACAAGCCCAAAAGCTTTCCACCAGCCTACATACTCTGGCTTTGTACAGCCATCCGATGCAATTTCCACCATCCTGTCCCAGCCCACACTAGTAATCGAGGGTAAGATAGAGCTAACGAATATTTTCCTCCGATTCGAACAGGCGAACAAGTACCAACTTTATGACCCTTACGGGAATCGACTCGGATACCTCATGGAAAGAGATGTGGGGATAGTTTAATGATTATGAGACAGATATATAGACAACATAGGCCTTTTGTAGTTGACCTCTTTGACAATAGTGGGAATGTTTTGCTCACGATTAAAAGTCCTTTCAGTTTTATCAACTCTCACATAAAAGCCATTCTGCCAGGGTTCCAGACGGAAGAAGACGGAATAGTTGGCGAATCGGTCCAGAGCTGGCACTTATGGCGGAGACGGTATAATTTGTTTTTGAAAAAAAGAGCAGGATAACTATGATCAGTTCGGAGCGTGCGATGCTCCTCTTCTTCACTTTGAGTTCCCAGTCAACGATGAAAATGGTAAAACTCTGGGAGCCGTATCTCGAGACTTTGTAGGGTTCAAAAAAGAGTCGTTTACGTACACTGGCGTTTATATCGTGAGAATGGATCCGCAGAGTTTTGTTGGCCAGGAAAAGTACTATCCGAATGTCTTGTCAAAAGGTATGACTTTGGATCATAGAGCTGTGTTGTTGGGAACGGCTATTTCCATAGATTTTGACTACTAGTCCCGAAACTCCAACAGTGGCACATCGTTTAGTTTTGGGTCGTCGAGCGAAGCGAGTCGTGAAGAGTGAAGAGTGAAGAGTGAAGAGTGTAATATATAGTAAGGCTGGTAACTATGCATCCCTCTCTTGGTAACCAGATGAATGCATGAATCTCACTGCAAATGCTAGCAACCTCGAACGATTGTATCAGCCACTGCGATAGAGGTATTACTAGGATTCCCCGAGAAAAGGAGCAACTAAGAGGGAAGCGGTAAATACTTGATAGGTATTTCAGTCTGCCAAAATTTACATTATCTGCTTATTCAACAAAGCTTAAAGGGTATCGCTGAGATAAAGCCTGAATAGATGTAAAAACGTATTCCGACATACAAGAGACTTGAGATGTTTTTAGTTTCCTATGAACCCAACTGCGAAGACGAGCTAACTTTGTTATCATAATGCATTGTGTTGCATATCTAGACATCAAGAGACTTGAATGTCTGGATGCGACATTATCTTCTCGAGTCACTAATCGTAAGTGACTTCTGTTGTGGTCTATTCTTACCGCATCTTTTCTATTCTGAAAAAAAAAATCGCTGAGTAAAAAGAGCTGCAGAGCCAGAACTCGAGCAATTTCTTCTTTCGAAATGACTAGCTGGTCATTCTTTTATTCAAAAAGATGATACACTAATTACTGCGATGTCTCACCTAGAATTTTCATCGCGCAGAGATGTTCCATGCATATGTGTGCATACTTGCGCATATTGTGCATATTGTCCCAATCTGGAAAGGTCTGGATGCAACCTGAATAAGGTTTCGTGAAAGAGGAGAAAGTTGCGGCGTTACCCGCTTTCTTTTGGTTTATTTAAGAGATTGATTTGACCTTTGTATTCTTCTCTATAAGTTATACACTGGTCAATTGCTTTGTTAACAATCACGTATACTGAACCAACTGCTCCAATTGCTTAAGTCACTTTTCTTCTTACTGCTGCTGCTGCTTACGGACAACTGTCTATACTAACGCCATCACTAGTTTCCATAATATCTATAACAGAAAGGTGGTTCTGCCCGCTTTTCCCATTTCATCCTTCTGGAAATCCCCTATCCCTCTCGATACATCAGGTCACTTCTACAAGTCTACAATGGCTTCCGAAGAGTCTCTTCCATCATCTGCGTTCACATCCTCTGCTAACATCAAGTGGGACAAGCTGGCTGCTCAAATAGCAGTTGCTTCCTTCAGAAGAGAAGCTCCTCTAACGGAAACTATGGATGCTCAAACCATCCAGTCTTACTTTAACCATCTTAAGCAAGTCGGATCGTATGTTCATCCATATTTGTTTATTCGACACCTCGAGACAAAATTACCAGATTGTTTCCAATGTGACTTCTATACCTTAACCAGTCACTTTTATAATTCTGGGTCCGAATTCACTATTGACTGGCCACTTTATGACCGCTGTGTTGAGGAATTAATCCGCACTATTCCAATTCCACATTGGAGAGATTTCCTCAAGGATCAACAGAAGAAAGCTTCACGATCCAAACAGATTCAGATCCTCACTACTGCAATTGACAAGTATGAGGCATCCTATCCGGAAGAACCACTTCCCTGGAATCAAGTGTTTCACTTCTTCCATAAGAAATTCCCTGCCGCTAGCAATACTGTCCTCCAACAGCCTTCTTTTCGACACCTACACGCCTTTATGTTCGAAAGGCTTCCCATGGAGGAATCTAAGAAAAGTGCATGGTCCAGGTACTCTGCTGAATTGAACCTCTGCAGTACTGACTCATTGAAAGATCGTAATCGGACTTTCCCTACCGCGACTGAGCACAAAAATAACAATCTCTCACTCAATTCTGAAAATGACAAGAAGACAGTTCCAAAGTGCTGCCATTTCTGCGGTCAACCCAATCACACAATTCCCACGTGTGATCTGGTGAACCATTTTTGTCAGGTCAAGGTTCTTTACAAACAAAATAATCGCCTCTGTAATGCGGATGGAGTTCCCATCAGATTTGGTGCTGCACCATACATGCTCTCTTCAAAGTTTCGTGATCTCCACAAAGACACAGTCACCTCAATCTAGCGTTCCCTCATTGGTTGTTATGCAATCTTCTCCGATTAATCTTCATCAGCTTGACGATTTTAATCTTTGCGCATTCTTCAGCATCGATACAGAACGCCGATTGATCGGGGCGCCGGTACGGTTTTTTAGCATACATATTGTTATGTACAATTCTGCAGCTGACGCGTACACGTGCATATTGTTCAGGCCCCTAGCTTCTGAAACATTCGACTAAGCTCCTGAAGGGTTCAGAAGTAATCTGTATAGTCTTTTTCATCTTAGGAATACAAGTATCTGCATTCCATCCACTCCCACAACGTCGAGGAGTGTTTGTTTATTTGTTTTGTACGTACAATCAAGAGTAAGTACATCTGCATATGCCTTATAGTATGCCAAAAAATAAAGTTATTTACAGCTCGTGGTATGTGGTTACCAGTTTTCAATATATTCTCCTCGCTGATATGAGGATCACACGCCCTATTTATAGTGTGCTGTGCGCGGAAGGCATGCATGATTATGCATGATGACGACGTCAGGCTTCACCAAGAACCTGTGTTCTGACAGGTATGCGAATATAAACTTTAATGCGACTGCTATTGTCAAGGCTAATCTCACTCCAATAACCTGCCCCCTTCAAATGAGTCACGAAAGCGTTAATAGGGCCTTCTCCATTGCAGTAGTCTCGCCTGTAGTCAGCGATACGAATACAGATATCACGGTTCGTGAATGATGAAGTGGAATGTTGACGAAGGAACGTTATAATAGCTTTCGGAGACTCCAGCCGTTGTCAGGCTTTTGACTATTTTCTTACTCTCATCTGTAAGTGAGCGATAAGCAGGGTACGCTAGCGGATGCCAGCTAGGCGAGTGGTTGTGAGTACCAAACAGGGCATCTGGCCGATGTTTGAGGCTCCACGTGCTTCTGTCCAAACTTTTTTCTCTGGTCATTTTTATCTTTTGTTTTCCGGAGTAATTAGTCGGACAACGAAATCTAGCGAGACTTTCCAGTCACGAATGCGTAGCCGCGTGAACGTGCCCAGTCATTTATGGATTTACATAAGGCTTCTCTGGAAAAAAATTGCCCTCAGGACGAAGGCAATCCTCGTGAAAATTAACGATTGATTCAGTTGCTATTCAACTATAAGGTTGAATAAGTAAGATGAAGGGTACACTTCAGCTGCAGAAGCTTACATAACTTAATGCATGAGTACGCGTCAGCTGCAGAATCGTACATAAAAACATGCATGCTGAAAAACCTTACCGGCGCCCCCATCAATAGCCATACAGAACACATGCCTACTCTGAAAATGTCATTCGTGAGTTGTCACCAATAAATCCTACAAATACACTCACAAGATCTATCGATTAACTATACAATAAAAGCTTCTCAGCTTCGCTTCGTCGCAATTACTCCTTAAAGTCTGTTGGGTTCCACTCTGGACCTTGACTGAAATGCTGAGCCTCAGGCCTGCTGAGTCTTTCGATGTCTTCATTAGAAATATCAAGTTTCAGTGCGTTGTAATTCTCTACAACTCTGTCCTCCTTGGAGGTTTTTGGAATCGAAACAAATCCCTTCTTCAAAGACCAGTAGATGAGCACTTGTGCTTCAGAGGCATTATACTTCTTGGCCAGCTCGGTCAAAATGGAGTCCTTGCCCAAAATGGTTCCTCTCGTTAGAGGAGAGTAGGCCTCGATGACAATATTGTTCTTGACGCAGAAATCGATAATATCCTGCTTTATCAAAAATGGGTGAAGCTCAATTTGGTTCACCGCAGGCTTGTACTTGAGGCCGTCCCATGCAAGAAGTTCCTTAAGGTGAGGAACACCGTAGTTGGATACACCAATGGTTTTAACCTTACCGTCGTTGACAGCCTCTTGCAAAGCCTTGTAAGCTTCAGTTCTCTTTTGACTGCCAGAAAGAGGAGTGTGGACCAGCATCAAGTCAATATAGCCCAGACCAGCATCTTCTACGTAATTGTACGATTGGTTGATGATTTTCACAGCATCGTCGTACGCATGCGTAGAATGGTGCACTTTGGTAGTGTAGAAAATCTCGCTTCTCTTTACTTCTGGATGATCTTTAAGCCACTCACCAATAGCAGCAGAGGTTTCCTTCTCATTCTTGTAAACCTGGGCAGAATCGAAATGTCTATAACCTGTATCCAGAGCCTTTTTAACAATGGCTGGTACGGTCTTTTGGGGAATTTCCCAGACACCCAATCCGAAAATGGGAATTGAGGCTCCGCTAGATAAAGCTGCTTTTGTGACTGCACTGATAGACATTATTAATTGATACTTTTTTAGAAATTTATGGCATCTTTTATACTTTTAACAACTGTTGCTTTTATGCAAGAAGGAGCTGTGGGACAAGTATAAACGAGATTAGCAACTGAGCCTCGAAAAATTGTGGTGTGAGGATGTCGTGAGCGCAACCTCTTTTGTAAAAACCAACAAGAAAACTGACGTCATCAGTATTGTTGCGTTGTAGCACGTTGACAATTTGAAAATGTTGAGATTTTCAAGCTCAAAGTGATTCGCTGTAGTCACTTTACTTCTTTTGACCACATGAATAGAGTTCTCCTCATAAAGCCTCGATGATATCGAATAATGTGCTCTGCAAATCATGCTGTGCAGAACACTGATGAAAAGTCTACTATATGAGGCGTATCTATATAAAAGTCTATGTTCAATTAGCTGGAACCTATCGCTAAGGTCACGTGACCTTAGTGCATGAAGATGCATACGGTTCATGCACGCCGAACTATATGAGTATCTCATTGAATGAGGAGCTCTATGCATTCTAAGCCGTATTTAGCATTGTGTAATGTAAAACACCCAAAATATGCATTCTAAGCCGTATTTAGCATTGTGTAGTGTAACACACCCAGCTTGTTAAACAACAGCCACTACAGCTCTATAGGCTATAGCGGCCTCTGTATAACCTCAATAGAACCACGTTGTTGAACCCAAATCAAGTAGTAAGACGCACCACCTATCGGTACACAAAATATCAATAATCCTTTCAATCCAAGATTCAAAATGGTTTTCAGTATTCTCTCAACGTGAAGCATACTATGTCTACTAACAAAATCTCACATCTCTAATCCATGCTTCGTAGGAGTGAGAGTATACAGAACTAACTTTCGTAAGTAATTGATCAGGGTCGGTCAAAATGAGTGCTCTTATACTCATTACTCTTTCACTTCAATGTCTCATCCTCTGTCAACCTCATGGCTGTGGGTTTTCAATTTCATTCCCCCTGAAATCGCCGCCAACTCCAGCTCAAAAGCATATAGATGCATCCTAAACAGACGAGATGGTGTATTCAAAGTCATTGTCATTTGTGATGGAATACACCTTGAACATGTAGATAATGGCAATCAGTTTCAGCGGTAGAAAGCTTTTAGTCTTGGCCCTGACTGAGGCTATACTTCAGTTGTCAAATATGTTTTGTAGAAATAGTTTGAAAGTGATCACTTATGACTCCGTATGGTGTACTCGCGGCGATAGTGTGGATAGAAGACGCATAATTATGCATGATGTCGCACTTTATCTAGAACCATGCTCTGACAGTGCTTGACGCCCATAGGCTGAGAGCCACTTCTTTCTCTTTTTATTTGTATGCAAGTGGAAATCATGATAAAGCGTACGCAAATGGTGTGAACTACGCTCACTGCGGAAGAGACTATGTAGGCATCACAAGGCAAAAAAATGGTGAGAAATCCTCAAAGGGATTGAGGTTGATCAGATTCAAATGGAGTCTCACAATAAAGAATGAATGAACCATATAAGCCGTTTGCGACCGAGACACCATGTGAAATCATATGAAGCTGACATTATGTGCATGAAGGTGCATATCGCTCATAAATGCCGAAGTATGCTCCATGACTTGCAGTGAGGCCGAGTATATCATACTACTCCTTGTTACACACTAGTTAAGGTCTTGACAGTATTGAGCACTTAAGTTTTTCTCGAAAACAATTGGACTGGGTGTGACAACCTGCTTAGCCTCTCGCTTTGCCATGATCATGTATGAGACTCAATTGAAGTATAGTCATGTCAAGAAGTCGGCGGTAAGCTATAACGGAGCCACTGTTTGATTTTTCTCAGACGTATGTTTTACAGTTGATTGGAAAAGTAATGCGTTCGAACGGCATATAGTGGTTTGAGGCAGCCTAGAAGTTGCCAATTAAACAGTCCTGCGCAGTGGCTAGCATGAGGAGTTAAGTCATGCTATTGTATCTGTGTCAACTCAATACCTCTAGTTTTCGCATTGAGATCCATCAAGGTGGTTCCGCCTTACAAGGCTTCTTACCCAAGTACTGTTGCTTATCACAAGGTTGGTTCCATTTAATAGTAACAGACACAACAGCCAATCATTGGAGTAGCATTGTGTAGCATCTTTTTGACTCCTCCTACGGACGCCAAACATATCATCCACTGCCTACTAGATAGCGGCGAAGTGACATAGTTAATCTTGTGCGTAGGTATAATATCAAGACAACGAGTGGACATTGACCCTATACCCTCTCAGTTTGTTAGGAAACTAGTCAGAATATCCCTAAGCTACATCGATGTGTTATGTCTGAGTCTATTATATCAGCCTCAAACCACTTGAGGTACCTCGCTACGCTGTCGGAATGTGGACACAAGGCCTAAAATCACTCACAACTCGCTTCGCTCGTTGTTCGTTCATTCTCGAAAGACACTCAATTCCCCCCTGCATACGCGTCGCGTTGTTTCCGTTACCCTATTGCGCGTGCCTGCATATCAAGGGTATTTCACACTGACACAAGCAGAAACACAATACAGATGACATCGACCAGCACAGCATATACTCTCCTTACGTCCATATTAAGAAGACCTAGCGGTTCCAGACAAAGTATCACGATATCAGCTCCTCTCTCAGTGGAGAAACCGGTCATCGCTCAGTCTGAATCACAAACCTCATTATCCACCATAGAGTCAGAATACAAGTACCCCTTGGGTAAAGACTTGATTTTGTGTCTGGAAGAATCGTACAAAGACGCACAATTGCACGAAAACCTAAAAGTCAGAGTTCCTAGGCTTGTGCATGAGTGCTGTACTTTTATCGATGAAAGGGAACCTCTGGAAGGCATTTTCAGGGTAAACGGGTATATCAAAAAGGTTAAGCAGTTGGAGATGAAGATTATGGAACAACCAAACTCTTTTAAATTTGAAAGTCTCATAGATCAAGTGGATCAAAGAGATCAGTGCAACTCTGAATTCGAGCAAAACTACGAAATCAACGCCTACGACGTGGCCATGGTTCTAAAACGCTATCTTAACAACTTAGACAGTAGCCTTATAACTCCTGCAGTCTATGAAGTACTCACAAACCAGGCATCGCCAGTCTGGAAGGAGTCCATGTTGTCTGCGGAACCTTTTTCGGATAATCAAATGTCCATCGACGCTTTGGCACTGTGCTTTCTCCCTCGCGAGAATATGCATCTGCTTCTGTTCATGCTCAAGTTCCTCAACTCTCTTAATCGTCCAGGCTTCTCACAAGTGTCCAGAATGACAAGCGGGAACTTTGCCAAGGTGTTCCAGCCAACTTTTTTCAAGGCGACATTCGCAACTAGCGAGAACCTTCTTCAGGATTTCAAGAAGAACGAAATCATGCTTCAAAGGTGGATTGACAGCTATCCTGAACTTTTAGTTTGTGTTTCCTCTCATTTGAGTGGCTCGATGAGCGACAAAGTGGAAATTTGCAAAACTGGTCAACCACCCATTCTTCCAAAGCAAAGAGGAGATAGCACCACATCCAAAAAATCAAAGAGACTGTCCATGTTTGGGTTCAGGTCCTCATCAACGCCTCAACCTTTGAGAGAAAAGGGAAAGAGGTCGATCTCTTCGAGTAAAGTGAAAATGAGACCAACTTCAGAATTTTTCGAGGTGAGGCAAAGTCAAAGCACTACAAGTATTCACACCCACATTGCAGAGGAGAGTATTCCTCGTTCTTTCGATCATCCAGAGAGATCGTCTGCTTTAGAGAGAAAGCCCACGCTGGCGAGGAGGCTCTCGGTGAAGTTTGGACTCAACAGGGCACTTGAGTAGTTTTGTATCATTTGACAATTAACAATTTAGCATTTTCTTCTTTTGATAGTGTGCGATGCGATTACGGGGTCTGTCAATTGTGCAGTCTTATTGGTCTCAAATGGCGGAACTTGATCTATACATAATCAGATTTTCGTCCTGGCTCCCATGCATTTCGTTTTCAAAATCAGGTTTCGAAATATAGGATTAGATGGCATCACGGTGCTACTCCCGTCATACGATATACAGAGATTTCAATCACGATGACAGTTGTTAAAGAGCCTGCTGAATTTCACACAGCTCTTTGTTCAGAGCGAAATTACAATAAACGCAAAACTTGACTGCTCTTTGATCAAGCCCAATTTGAAATGATTAGTGTACGTTTCTCGCAGGTCTAGGATGATGTTGTCGGAATATCGATGAGACATCAATACACCACATAGGAAGATATTTCTAGGAAACGCAGATGATCAGGTGATTCTTCGAATGATTACAATTGAAGTTTAAATAGAAGTCTGCTCTAGATAGTTACTCACAGCCAAATAGTACAAACTACACATGTATTAGTCAACTCTTCACCAACCGACCGTGAGGATCTAGGTATGCTATATTGAGATTGAATCCATAACACAATATGTTGATCCCTATTCCGTTACATCTTTCAGATGCTTGCCTGAAAGGGCTCATTCAAAAACAAATTGCAGGCCGGTTCATACATCTGCATGCACGCTATAGACGATAAAAGGCAGACAGATTCCCCTCTTAAGTTTTCGAGTCTCAGGGTCAGCGAATACAAATAAGTTCATAGTTGGCTCAGTTAAAGGCTAACTTTACAACTGTGAAATACATGCTTTTTTCAATATAGATACTCAAACATACATACCAAGCGTTTTTATATAGTTTTCCTTTCATATTCTCTATACATTCCATATCATCTCCACATTTCAGCAGGCTCATTTGTTGGTTCAGCTTTTGCTACCTCTGTCTGTGTGGCAAAGTTGTTGAAGACTGAACAATCAAGACGTCCCCCTCAGAAGTCTCGCTTGATTTACGTGCACTGTCACTATAAGCGCATACAAAAAAACTGCTGGATTGAGACACTAGCATGAAATGATCAAAAATAATGAACCCATACCCCGCATACAAGACGTGAAAAGCGTTCGTTTCGAGAAAAACTGTCTTAATAACTATATGAGCAAATAGTAAAAGTGGAAGGCCGAGCTTATAAATCTTTAAAATTCATGCCAGTTCAACAAACCGTCAAGTCATGTCTATGGTGAAGGTGGATTCTAATTCTGATCTTTGAGACGAATATCCATAAGCATGCAACCATTGCATTAAATAGGAGACTCTATTTGTGTGCGCTTTGTCAAAACCATCGTTCGAAATACTGGTTGATAAATTGATAATTCATAGCTCGAAACCTTCGAGAGCAGAGAATTTGGTGCCGCTTTTCATAAGTCGAAATGAGATGGTGAGAAACACCCATCTTACTGTTTTGTTATACCAACCTTCAATGAGAGGAGGTGATACTTATTTGCGATTGTTATGGTTGCATACAGCGAAAATGTAGAACACTACCGTTCTGGCATTTGAACTACACAAGGCTAGCTCACTTTGTAAATGCATTTCCTTTTGTTGAGTTATATCAAAAGAGCCAATATGGATGGCTATGGAGAGTTAGGTTCCGGAAGCCTGAAAATGGATGATTGAAAATCAAGCTGCGATCTACAACAAACTGCAGCGTTATGGATGGAAACAGAGAATAGTCCACTTTCTAGACAATTTTTCCAAGGACTAGAACAGGTAGATTGACGGGTCTCATGTCTATGTATGTGTTTAAGCGTACCCGAGGAGCAAACATTAAGCCAGCATATATGTTGGAGAATGAGTATGAAATTACAACACTGATAACTTTCTCAAGAAGTAATCTTATGTTGCTGAAATTATAAGGTACGGATAAGAAAACCACATAGCTACCTTATGAGGAGACAGCTTATTTCAGCATGCTGCCCACATTTGCATATTGCT
>JAJLWQ010000043.1:0-22871 GCA_030570875.1 Citeromyces matritensis
AAAAAAAAAAAAAAAAAAAAAAAAGAAGAAAAACCATGTCTGCCAACAACGCATTTCGCCGACTCTTAAATAGTGAGACTGGTCCAAAGACAGTACACTTCTGGGCCCCAGTTTTAAAGTGGACCTTGGTAATTGCAGGAGCAAGTGATTTACAAAGACCGGTGGAGAAATTGAGTGGTACGCAGCAGGTGGCCCTCGCAGCTACTGGAATAATTTGGACGAGGTGGTCTTTTGTCATCAAACCGAAAAATATGCTTCTTGCATCAGTTAATTTCTTTCTTGGTTCAGTGGCGGGCTACCAGATTTACAGGATTGCAGATTACAGGTTTAAAAAGGGCGACGATTTCAAAGGTGTGATAAATTATTTCTATAAAGGGCCTTATGAAGATGAGCAATGACTGCTGGATGTGTCTAGTGATAGGATGATAGTTAATGTGAGTTACTGAAATGTTGTTTTTGTTCCCTGCGCTGAGCTTTCCCATTGGTCTTTTTGATGTGAATGTTTGACGATTGCTGTAAGGTTCTTCTTGTGACATTGAGCCATTGAAGTTTTTTGTTACACCCATTCAATGAGCTTTTCCTACCCAATTTACTGGACACACGGTATGTCATCCATGCATGAATGTGCATAACGTCCATGCACGAATTCAGAATAAAATCCATCCACGTAGTAGCTTTCGTTACACTGTTTCCAAATTTGCCTTTTTTATTACATATCCTAGACACTGAGCTTATTTGTCGGAGACTTGGTATCTTTCGCTTCGCTGACAATAGATCACTCCCCAGACACAATAGGGATTACACAGATAATGTCTCAGTACTTTTTTCTCATTATCGCCACCTTGCTAATTATTCGGTAAGCTTTCGTTGAATCAGCCAGTCATACCTTCCTCCGCGTCAACATATTCAACCTCAGGTGCCTTTTCTGTTTTCTGCAACGCAGACTCGTCTTCGACCTTGCCCTCGCCATTTTGCTCATCTCCTCCTCCATTTTCATTGGCCTCCTCCTGATTTCTCTCCGCCTCTCCCTTCTCTCCCTCTCCCTTCTCTCCCTTCTCTCTTCCTCTTCCTTCTCTTCCTCCGCCTCCTCCTGATCTCCTTCCTCTGACATCTCCTCGTCGTTGTCACTCATTTCCTCCTCCGACATCTCGTCGTGCTGGTCGAACTCCTGCGCAATCTGATCTATTTCCACTTTATACTCAGACATCTCCTTGAAAAGAAATCCATTCAACTTGGTCAGTCTGGAGCTCCATACATTATTCAAACGAGTCAAGTTTTCCACTTTTGCCTGTAAGGCTTTGATAATCATTGTACTACGGAATCGCTGCAATTTCTCATTCTCTAAAAGATTCTGTAGTTTCGCAATAACATCTTCATCCTCGTCCAAATCCATATCAGCCTCGTCATCTACTCTAGTCAATAACTCATCTTTGTCCTCTCCCAGTCGTGAGTACCACTCCATAGTCCTGGCATCTTCTACAAGCTGCAAGTCTTTGAGATCTGGAATATCTCTCACTTTTTGAATCAAACTCCGAAAGTCCTCGTCAATGGCATTATTCAAGGCGAAAACTCGCCCTAGAACTTGCTTATTCTTCGGATTCAAAACCGCAGACAGTCGCGTGAGATCATCCACTTTGTCACTGGCACTTTTTATCATTTTGTGAATCTCGTTCTTGTTTTTGACAATCTCTGCATTTTCAATCAAAACGTTGTTCGATTTGCTTAAAAAGTCTCCTGGATCAAATCCAGCTGGAGGTTCTCCGTCCTTCGCTAGAGACTCTCTGATCGAAATGAGGTCCTCTATAAAGGTATCTGTCTCGAATGACCTCAAGAGTATTTCGTTTTGAATTTGAAATGGTTCCATACTCTTTTGAGTGCAAATCGTTATTTGGGCATTTCAGTGATTAAGCCTGATATGTATGCTGAATCACTTTTTTGAATGCTCTCCCGGATGTATTTTCACGATTCAAACCATGTTCAGTTAATCTCGCTCATGTGGCATCTGAATCATGGGATTAAACGCCTTTTTATTGAGTCATTCGACTCACAAGCACTTGAGACTCGCAAAATGGTCTTGAGGTTGAAATTTACTGGCAAGCTAAGGAAATATTGGATGGACTTTGATACCTTATATTTCATTCTATAGCAACGTAGGGATAAATGACTCTATCATTGGAAACTGCCTTTATACCTTGGATCTCATACAAAATAATGACACTTCTTTCCATAACACAAACCACTCATCGAAAAGTTTAATGTCAAGAGGTAGATATATTTTTCATCTCTTGAAATTTCAAAGCTTTAATAGCATAGCACAAAAATTTGATGGGTTGAATAATCAATAACCATGGCATGGCGGAATCATTTCAATCCACTACATTCACGTTGCTGAATGACTGCTCATCATAACATAAACATTGTGTCTCAAATACCTGATGAAGCTGCTGAACTTTATTGTGCTGGATTGATAACATCCAGAACATGAACTATTACAATAAAGATAATCCAACAAAGGACGTGAAAAAGACAAGCAATTTAGTCATCAAACTTGATATTTTCCGATCATGAGGCGAACTGGCACTCTGCATTTGGATGTAGGAACACGCTTTTCGAAAGACTTCATGTAAGAATCCAAATAGGAATTTCAGCTGAACTTAACCTACTACATCTTTCATAGTAATCAGATGTGTCTTATTTGATAGGGAGCGTCGCTAATCAGACCATTTGGATCCTAGATCAATATAGTCCGAATATATATATATATATATATCCGCATCCTTATAATGGACCACAAATATGTTACACTTCGATCAAGTTTAAGGACGTCGATTACAGAATTGTCTCAATTAAATCTATACAATGCAGCTAAATGGTATGTCTTAATCAAACCCACTCCTCTAACCAAAGGCTGGCAGAAGCTCTAGATGGACTCAGTGACTCGACCGACGAGACAGAACAATATGAGACACCTATAAACTTGAAAGATATCGACAAGATCTTACTGGGAAACACCTACTTTCAAACCAAAGAGTTCAAGCGATGTGCCCACGTTTTAAAAGACTGTAGATCGGAAAAGGCCCTATTTCTAAGGTGGTACGCCTTATTCCTATGTGTTGATCCCCCATCTAATCCTTTAAAGGGCGTCCCCAATAATCCTGAGCTCGGCAGAATATTGATGGAGATGGACGATGTTCCAGAAATCGAAAGCAGTGCCTTTTTGCTTTACATAAAAGGTATAGTGCTTTCAAAAAAGCACTCCAACACGGAAGCTCAAAAATGTTTTGCAAGGTCCGTTTTTTTGTATCCTCTAAATTGGTCGTGCTGGCTAGAGCTCGTCAGTACGCTTAAAACTTTCACTGAAGCCATCAATATGTTTGAGTCGCTCAAATCCGCTGCATCGACGAACCCGTTGCTAGAAATCATGCTTCTCTTTTTCAAAATAACAATCCATCAGGAGTTCTTCCAGCAGTCGTTTGAATTGTATCAGGATATCACCTCGTTGCAACAGATTTTCCCTCATTTCCAATACTTGAATCTGCAATCGGCACTGATATCTTACCAGTCGCTTGACTACACCAAGGCAGAGACGATTTTCGACTCCATCATGCAAAAAGACCCGTACAGACTGGACGATCTTGACACATTTTCCAACATACTCTATGTCATGGAGAAGAAATCTAAGCTTTCCTTCATAGCTCATTTTGCCATGTCTGTCGACAAATTTCGTCCTGAGACGTGTTGCATCGTGGCCAACTACTACTCTTTGAACTTTGATCACGAAAGAGCTATAATGTATTATAAGCGAGCTCTTTCTCTCAATCCAAACTGCCTCTCCGCATGGACATTGATGGGGCACGAGTTTGTAGAACTGAAAAACACCCATGCAGCTATAGAGTCGTATCGACGTGCATTGGAGGTGAACAATAAAGACTTTCGTGCATGGTATGGTTTGGGCCAAGCATACGAGGTTTTGGAAATGTTCTTATACTGTCTATACTATTACAACCAAGCGTGTTTGCTGAAACCTTTAGATCAAAGGATGTGGTGCGCTTTAGGACAAGTTTATGAGAAACTGGGTGACTTGAAGAATTCCATAAAGCATTACAAAAAAGCTGTTAGCGTCAACAACAACGAAGTGGATCTCTGTATGTTGTACTATAAGCTGGGTGAGCTTAACGATAAAAGTGGCAAAGAGTCGGAAGCAAAACGGTTTTTCCAACTGTGCATACAAGACCCACAGGGAGAGAGTACTTCAGAGACTAACAGAGCCAAGCTTTTCCTGGCCAAATTGGCCTTTAAACAGAGACACTATGCTGAAGCTGTCAAGATTAGTGAGTCAATCCATCTCGGTGACTTTTCTGTACTAGAAGAAGCACGAGCGATAGCACGAGAGTGTAGGTCTGCTATGTGAGTTGATGAATCTCTCTGAAGGGCAATAAACATAGACAATAATAATGAATGGGACGTTTCTAGTGCTATTGAGACGAGACAAAAGGTTTCGAATTCTAAATCTGCTGTACTAATATCCTTACACCATTATGTCCCTCACACGACCTCATTATGAGCAACGGTCGTATAAAGGCTGGAGCCAGAAGGATTTCTGGGATTTTTGGGTTCAAGGATACAACGACAGAATCTGTATCCAGTCACTCATCGCATTCTTCGACAAGTTTATTCGAGTTCCCACCATTGACCCCTCTCACTTTACAGGGTTATAAACCCACAACTAAGCACAGACTTTTAGATCAGAAATTGGGTGAAGAAATCCGGCCTCATTTGCCTTCCAGATTACAGATCAACCACTCCTGGACTTTGCTGTACTCATTAGAACAAAATGGAGCATCTCTTCACACCATGTACAATTTATGTAAACCACACCGTGGGTCTTTAAGAAGCTCTGAAGGTTATTTATTAGTAATTAAGGATAATTTGGGCGGAACTTTTGGTGCTTATTTGAATGAATTCCCGAAGACAATGGAACAAAAGAGATACTATGGAAATGGGGATTGTTTTTTGTGGAAATCGCATTTTAGCTCTACAATTTATCTTTCTGACGGGCTCAGAAAGGAAAATGCCGAAAAGCACCTTTGCTTGAAAGTTTTTCCGTACACCTCGCTGAATGATTTCATCATGTACTCAAATTCCAAATTCTTTTCAATAGGAAGTGGTGACGGGAAGTTTGGGCTGTGGATAGATGACGGTTTAAATAGCGGTGCGAGTGATTCTGTTGAAACATTTGGTAATGAACCACTTTCTGAGAGCACCAAGTTTCAGATAATAGCTTTAGAAGTCTGGAAAACCTCGTGAATATATTTATTTCTCTTTTGCATTGTTGGACCAGAAGAAAAAAAATAACTCCTCATCAGGGGCTCGAACCCTGGACATTTCGGTCGACTTTTAGTCCGAAACTAAGCCTTAAAAGCCGAACGCTCTACCAACTGAGCTAATAAGGACGAGTTATAGAAGCCTGGCACTGCTGTTCGATATATTGGCCGAACGTATGCAACATTTTTTTTTTTTTTCAATACAGAAGAGTGAGGAGAGTTAGTGGGTTCAAATTTTATAAATACTTTCCGGCAGCATATCGTGCGTCAAGTTCTCTTTTTATTACCAACAGATCTTGTTGTCTTAAGACTCACTGTGAGGTCATATGATAAGAACAAGATCTCAGGTAAACCAGCGCTAACTACTTTGCTCTTTGATTTCATTTACATCCAACGCATGATGCCTAGTTCGTCTATACTTCATTGGGGTGGTTGAATGGATGCGCCTACCAGGTGGCCGTTTCAGATGCTATTAGAGGTATTTTCAAGAACACAACTCTTTTGATAAGCCCTTTATGAAACATTTAATTTATTCTCAGATGTACAGATGCCATGCCCACTCGGCATCAAAAAACTCTATAGAGAGAACTAGTCCTATTCTCTCACCAATACATATATCCCTTCTCGATCACTCTTAAACAACAAGCTCGATTAGTGTCTTCTCAATCGTACTAAATCACAACCCCATTCGAGCCCTCTGCTCCATGCTGCATTACACACTTCACTTTATTTCCAGATTCTTCACCTCATCAGCAAAAGTCCGAGACTCATTTTGAGAAGTCTCGATCTCATTTCCAGGCTGGTACGCAACATCGTCATCATCATCTTCTTCTGGCTCGATGGAAAACTCCTCAAGAAACCAGTTTTCTACATCCTCCTTTCCGTTATGTTCTGCTTGGAATATAGAATCGTGACCAGCCTCATTCTTCACAAATGGGTCAGCACCTTTACCACACAGAGCTTTCACTACTTCAAGATGTCCATTCAAAGAAGCCCAATGAAGAGGCGTGTTCCCGCTCTCGTTCTGTGTATTGCACCACTTTGTACAGTCTTCTTGTGGCAAAATTGACAAGAGATATTCAACAACTTCAAGATGTCCATTAGCTGCAGATGCATGCAGAGGTGTGATTAGTGAGAATTCGTCTTTTGTCGTGAGAAGCAGCTTTGGATCGTATTCGGAAAAGATCTCTTTTAGTGACTCTAGATCATTGTTTCTAGCATCGTAAATGATGCAGTCCATCTCTTCTTGTGTGAGCGACATATTTTTTTTTTCTTCAACTGTTTTTTTTTTCATCTCATCGCATATATATATATATATATGCCTTCATAAATAAAAGGGATGAAAGGTTTGAACCAGCCTGACTTTCTAGGCGATAAACCATTGGACCATTTGTTTCAGGAGGTTGACTCCTACCTGAAGTCTCCGTCGGCGCTGAAGTCCTTCCAAGAGAGAAAGGAGAGAGCGCTGAGAATGGTGGGGTTTCTTGAAAAGATCCAAACTCTCTCGATGGAACAGGAACGTGAGAACGCCAAACGGGTAGAAACCAAATCGATTGTGCCAATTTCGCTTCACGATTTGAAAATTTTCGGGGAACTGCTCAACCAGATTGTCACTCAGGGATTCTACGCCTGTGTTCCGGCGCAGTATGCCATTCCAATTGGCAGAAGAAAACTTAAAGGAAAGGTGGATCGTATAAGTAGAGTATCCACCAGCGAGGCGTTAGAGCTTTTGCCTGTGCTGATTGCATCTTTTTCAAAAATGATCGATAGACAAGGCGACGTTGCTAAGCTTTTATCGAGGGGAACAGGGTTTGTAGACGTATTGATGGGATGTGTATACTTACTGAGCACTCCAGACAGCGACAATCAACTCAAGTCGTGGAGTAGACTAAAGATTACCGAGCTGGAGGGTAATGCCGAAACTTTCGAGCTGTTTGTAGCATACACATCTATATTGACTCCCGGGTCACGAAACTTTGTGTCGTATCGACTGGCTCATATCCCCATCGAACGGCGAAAAGATGGAGTCAAGAGCTTGATAGAATTTATAGTGGGCATGCGAGATGAGCAGGATGTCTCCATTGAGAAAATTGACAAACTGTCTCAGATTCTTTTGGCAAAACCCGCAGATGTCTCCAGCTTTGATTATTGGACGGAGGTTGGCTATCAAGTCATCGCACTGCTTCGTCTTTTGAACAGACCCGTTCTCGTTTCAGTCATCTGCCATTTTCTAAACACCCTTCACGACAAAAATAAGCTTATTGTGAAAGACTTTTTCTTCAGCCGAGTATGGGAACGGCTGATTCCGGAGTCCAACGCATGCGATAGTGCGGAAATGGCTGATGCGATAAATGTAACTACCAACTTGTGTAAAAGAACGTCTCCGCCAGTGGTGGCGGACTTTTCCAGACCTTTGGTCATCCCACTCTGGAGTCAGCTTCTCTTTCTGGCAAAGAACAAGCTTCCAACAGAGCTCGTGCTCGATATTCTCGTTTCCATGGCTTCCATCACAGATGAGTATTTCGTGGTTGAGAGTATCATCCACGGATTTCTCATTACAGGAGGTGAAGAGTGGCAGTTTTCTATAGAGAATGGAGCGCTTTGTATCTCGCCCAAAACAAGCACCTTGGACTCTGTCAGTTCAAACGAGCAGGTTTTCGATACCCTTGACCTATCACTTGAGATGCTGGGTGAGTTTCTACCCCATGTGCCGAAAGAACACATCCAGAGACTGTTTTTGACCGTTCTGAAAAGATGGCTTGGGTTGGAGGGGCATTATCTTGACGAAAACCCCATAAGAATGCTGACGGACATGCGAATTCTGGAGTTGGTGGCTGAGAAATTCAAAGAAACCATCAGTACGGATCCGAATGAAATGATGCAAGTTGTCTTGGCCGTCCTGTCACAACAGCACAGCTCTACTGCAGACTCTGACAATGATTCAGATGACGAGGAAGAAGATAACAAAGACTCGTCAATCAACTTTGCCCTGCAATTAACTTGCTTCATTGTTCAGGAGATGACCAAAGCCAAGGTCTCCTCCACAACCAACCAGCTACTAACCAAGATTGATAACGCACTTGAAAAGCTAAATTCCAAGTCTGCTCGTGATCTCCGAATTGACATAGCCAAAGTACTCAGTAATCACGAGATCACATCTGGGGAAAACGAAAAAGACATGAAAATCCTCGACAGAGCCATGCTAAACCTCTACGATCCTGTTATACCCATAAAGGCAAACGGGCTATACATGCTGAGGAAGCTGGTTGAGGATGATTCAAAAGTCATAAATGCAGACAGAGTTGTTGCTCTCCATTTGAGCAATCTGGATGACCCGGATCCTTTCATATATCTGAACGTGATAAAGGGACTGGAGTCTTTACTGTCACACAACGGTCACGCCATAACCAAAGTTATCGACTGTTACTGCTCGGAGGGCAAATCAGTAGACTATAGACTAAAGACCGGAGAAGTGCTTTGCAGATTTACTGAAAGGACTTCTTTTGCAAAATTGGATCGGGAGCTCAATATCCTCATGAGCTCTCTCTTGAAGATGGTACGGGTTACTGGTAATCAGGATCAGCGCATCCGCATGTCTTCCATGTCGATCATTGGTATCTTTTGCAAGAACCACCCTCGTTTGATGGACCCTTTCCTCTTGGATATTCTAGACTGCATTTTGGGGATTTTGAAAATGGAGACTTCCTCAGACCAGGCGATTCTCAGAAGGTCTGCAGTTTGGTGCTGTCACGACGTTATTTCTCATGGGCTAGCTGCTGTTGAGAAAAGTTTGAGACGTGATCTCACCTCGTGTTTGACAAGAGCGAGAGATACCGATGATGATTACCTTGTTCGCGAGCAAGCCGAGGTTGTTTTGACTGAGATTCACAATTCGCTTGTCGAGTCTCTTGTTCCAATGAGTGAGAGGTTGAAGTTTTAGCATATTGAAGGGTGAGTGATGTTGACTGAGTTGGAGTTGAGTTGCCCTCTTCCATAAACACTCAGGAAGTACTGTAGGGGATTGCTCCATCATTATGAATCTATGTTTCTTTGGACACTCTCGACTATGAATACAGTCGTGAAGCGCTTCAATTGATAACATGCGGGGATTGTTTCGCAAGAACCAGCTGCGCATATTCTCGCTTTCAGTCAGGTCGAAAAAGTGTATGAGTGATTATTTCCTAGTTGACAGATTATGAGTCACCCTCGAAGAATATTTTAAACGGTACAGTCACAGTTCAAGGAAATACTTGATGTGGTTCCCGACCACGACTCGAACAATACGTCCATGAGATTGTCATACTCACTGACTATCCTCCTCAATGTACCATGAGCGTGTAACTTTGTCAAAAACGTCTAAGCCCAGGTATACGAAATTACCCTCGGCTGGCACATGATGAAACTTTGTGATTCTCATTGATCCTGTAAGTTTGAGGATAGTGTTTTCTGGATAATGAGAGCCTCCAACATTGGATCTCGTGCCCATACTTCTTCTGCATTGGATGCGATAGAAAAATGTAGGAAGTTTGGCACCTTCTTCTGTAAGGAGCAATTGAAAGTTTTGTATGACTTTGCCGTGAGTGCGTGACTCGCGGGAAGGTACGGCCATTGACTGGCTTCATCATCAAGACTCGTTCAGGGCAGATTTAAAACCATCAACGGAGCAAAAGCATCGAGAATAACTTCATGGGACATTTCAAAAGGTCCGATGTAAAATACTCCAAACTCATTTCAAACATTCTGGAGTGGATCGGTCTTGTGCGTCTTTCAAGTCAGACCATGAGACATGAACGCTCATTGTTAGAGATACTCCCACTATGCCTTTCGCGGCCAGTAAGTAATAGACTCACATACTACAGATCATTAAACCCATCTGTGTGTCTCAGCAAAAAATGTTCTGTTATGTCTGTACAGAGACGCAAACGGCCACACTATAGCCCAAGAAGCAAATTAAGCTTAAAATCATCTCTTCCGCTTCGCTTCAGAGATGCTAACACCACGTAAAAACAGGCGGCTTGCTAGAGCAAATTTGAAGCCTCTCGATAATGACAGTCTTTGTTCCACAAGGCTCCTCAACCTGCAGAAGAGGAGTTGTCTCTGTCTCATTCTCGTTGATGGTTGAAAGGGCATCCGTTGTGATTGGAGTGGCTATCGCATGGTGCATGACTGAAGGAGACACATTAATTGGGACATCCATTAGTTCGTCCCACACCAGTAATCTCGTCTTCCTTGTTAGTTGCAGAGGACCGGCCTGCGGATCTTTCAAAGCTTCTACAACGTTGAAAGCCTGTCCCTTAAGCACTGCAAGCTGTTTCTCGTACATGCGGTACTTGAACTCGCTATCTTGAGAGAAGGAAAGGTAGAGCTTTTGTGATGTGCTTTCCCACCACTTGGAAGAGGTGAGAAGCGGTAAATAGTGTCTTCTTGCCTCTTCGCTAAAGGGCTGGCCAACTAAAAACGCGGGCAGAAATAGCCATCCGTAAGGAAAAGATCTCCACTCACTTGGATGTTTCCAAGGAAACGAGAGACCGGAGTCTATGGCTGCGACTTTCAATGAAGGGATATCATCGTCCCACTCAACTTTCATCATCCAATTATCAAGGCCGCGATCGGTGTTTCTCATTATATAGTCTAAAATCACCAGCTTCTCAAGCTCTATTTGCAAGTTTTTCAACAATTGCACAGTCCAAGTGAACTTGCCCGGAATTTCCAATTGTGGAGAGTCTGGTAATGGGTGCTTTTCGAAAAAGACATCCGCTCCCTCGTATCCGTTAAGAAAGAGCTGCAGAGATCCAATTTTGGCAGGAAGAGGCTTTCTGAAAATTTTCACTTTCAACCGATCGTACCAATAGTAATAGAAACTACGAGAAGTTAAGCTAACTACATGAGTTTCCGGTACAAGACCGCTTTTCAGTTCTTGGTCCAAGATGAATGCAGCAGATTCACAAACATAGCCGAGGTTTGGGATTAAACAGCTTCTCCCAAAGAAACAGGGGAAAAGATTTCTATGGAACCATTTTGTCCATTTGGGTGATAAGGGACCGTAGGGTTCTTCATCTTTGGGTTTGAATACACCCACAGTTTCGTTCAAAGAGTTGAAGACAAAGTAACTGCCTGATGATCCCGCAGATATCCTCTGCGGGATATTTCCAGATTCGATAGAGTCTTCTACGTCTTGGAGTATTTCTGCATAAGGCGGTCTCGATATACTGGGATAAGAGTAATAGGGGATCATCTTGTTCGGTGCCTTGAATACTGAGTACTCGATTTCTGTAACGCCTGGATGGCCTCGTGACGTGAAGCTATTTTTCAGTCGACTCAAAGAGACAATCGAGTGGGTCGAAGAGGCTTTGCGTTTATGCGATCGTTTCAGACGAGTAGGTGATTCTTCCATTGTTTGTAAAATGCACTCAAAATGCTTTTGACGCACAGTCGTCCTGCGAGAGACAGGTTGATACTTGAATTAGTGCATATAAAGAATTTGCTGTCACTTTATGTAACCTTTTGTTTATTTCTCACATTCTTTTCTTGTCCGGAAAAGGTATGTGAAGATGAGCTTTGCATATTATGATGTACACCCTGGGGATAGGTTGAGCACACTTAGCTTTTTTTGACCTCTTTGAGTGTTGAAAATACTTCACCTACTGAAGACCCTCGAAACTGCAATGCAAGGTAATGTCCCAACCCCTAATGTAGATGCAGGTTGTGCATGACATGAAAAAGTCTTTAATTAAAATAATCAGGGAAGGCCCAAATGAGCTAATCGGCTTCTTCCAATGAGCTGACTCAAAGTCATTCAGTTCGTTCTCTAACTTTTTTTTGTTGAACTGAACAATCAGTGATGTCATCCCTTCACTCACTTTTCATAATGCCACAATAGGATCCCCATAACAAGGTAGACCATATATCGTAACTCGTTTCCGAGAGTTCCCACCAAGGCAAGCTGTGAGAAAATCTAAATAAAATTGATCATGGAAGACAATCATGCAGTATGAAATGTCTCACATAAAGACACCAAACCACAGCCCACTAGTCTAGCTTGATCTTTTACAAACATCATTTAAAATGAAGTTCAATTTGTGGTCAGGCTCAATAGCATAAGTACGCTGGATATTTGGCATATAGATAAAATGGAGAATAATCGCACACTTTTCTTTTAGCCTCAAAAGTTTCAAGTTGTTCTCACATGAGCATACAAATCCAGTGAGATAGTCCACTGAGATTTTCATTGTCTCGCTGATGGATAAAAGCAAAGTCAGCAGAGAAATTGAATTCTGATCTGATGCAGAGTTCACCCTCTCACTCTACAAGAGACCTGCATATAGCTTTAATGAGATCAGATAATCTTTCTTAGAGCCTGCGCTCTTTGAAACCCACTACAGCGAAACTCAACATCACAATGCACTCATTCATTCTTATCATCACAAAGTCACTCAACCATACTGGCCAGCCCTTCATTATAACTCTTCACCCACAGTTCTCCAAGCTGATCAAACCTGGAAGTCTCATCCTCTGCATAGTTGATTACTCTTCCACGAGTGCCGCCTTTTCCGCCAATAACATCGTATGCGCACCACACGTAGAAATCACACGCGTCGGTTGTTTCCCACCCACGCTGAGGCTCGTTGGACCCGCCGTCTTCCAAAAGATGGCCCGCAGGTGGGACAAGAGCCGAACGGATGCGCAGATAGCCGAGATCGTCAGGTTCGGAATTCTTCTTACATTTGAAGAAACCGGAATTGATCCACAACAGAGTTTCATCGTCCTCGTCGCTCAGATGTCCCGGGTGGGTAGAGCATATTTGCTGAGCGTGTGGAGACTTTTTAGTGAGTTCCCCTACAGCAGCAGCGCCATTTTTATTGAAAGACCAATCAACGTTGCCTGCAAAATATTGACCCAGCCATATCATCTCCTTCTCTCCGTGAAGATTTGCCCTTGTGAGCTCGTGGAGGGGTAATTCAGCTGAGGCTAACAGACCGGTGAAATGAGTCTTCTTATTCAAAGTGAGCAATCCGCTTTCCATAACATGTCTGGCGGACTTGTCAAACATGCGATTCTCTTCCAAAGTGTTGTTGGAAACTACACTTGATCCGAAAAGACGGGAATCGTGGTCCGTGGGCAGCAAAGCTTTAAAATGATCTACAACTCCATCTCGAAGAAGCTTACTTGACTCGCGGTCCCGGAAAAATGATCCGCCGAGGTCCAAGTGATTCGGAAGCTTGAAAAAATCAGCCACAGGAATGAGCGGAACGGTGTCTGTATCCAGGAGAATAAGATTCTCAAAAGAAGACAACAACAAAGCCAGAAGCTTGCTGTAAAACCTTGTGTAAAACCGAAGATAACGAGCAGGCACTACAGGAGATATATCTACAAAAGTAATGTCCTGCTGGGGCAACTCTGAGGTGGAAGTGGCGGCTGAAACAATGATTTTCTGACTCTTTTCAGAAAGGTCTCCACTGTGGAAAAGATGCAAAGGAAGGGTATTATGGGAGTTTCGCAAAACTGCAATCAAAGCCACCATTTCCGGAGCTAGTTTATCGCCTATTGAAATGACGATTCCTGTGTTGTTAAGATTTTCATGCAAGAATCCCAATAAACATCCTTCCAGCTTGGTCTGAAACGGCGAAACCACAGTGGGCGCATTGTCGATCCATTGCGTGTATTTGGGAAGACGGTTCTTCAAGTAGGGAAAGAGCTTTTCAGAGTGTGAACAACACAGATCGTTTAAAGAGAGTGGATCTGACAGAAAGCATTTGCCAAACATGCGAATACTCTTGAGTCTATTCGACAACTCTATGGCAGACCTGTTGTTATACTTTCTTCGCAATCTCATTTGTTCGGCCAATATAGATCGTAGTTCCTCTTCAGAAAGAGGACAGTTTGTACCATTGCGGGCCAAAGCTTGTAGATCGTGCAAGAGGTCTAGTTTTGGTCTATAAAACCGTCTCTTATTGTAAGCGTCTGCGTAATAAGGTCTTTCCACTTTTCTGTACTTTGACTTGTGGACCACTTTATTGAAATAGCTCTGGCACTGATCCGCTATAGGCTGATGGATAAAAGTGGAATCTAACAACGTGTATGGGTCCTGCAAAATTTTACCTTTATCGGAAACATCATCGTTGATCCACGTATCCAACTGAGTCTTCATTTCCTGAACTTGCATCCCCACCAGTGTGGCATTATATCCGGTATTTCCGAGAAGAAGAGGCACATGAAATCGCCAACTCCACAGGGGCAATAAACACAGTACCACAAGAAATGAAAGCACAATGGCGCGATGCCTTCTGTGGTTCAAGAGCCTCCACCCCTTCTTTGACGAAAACCATCTCATCGCACGTGAAAAGGTGTATGGATGTTTGACTTCTCTGTGTTAGAGAGGTTAGCAAGCTCGGTGTTTTGTTTCTTTTTTCAAGGAGATTGCCGGTAATGAGTTCCGATATCTCTTTGATTTTTCTGAAAGTTTTCTTTTTTCTCGCCGTTCCCAAAATAGCAGCCCAACAGAAAAATCTTCTAGAACGCCACGTTCCCTAGTTCGGAAATCGCGCATGCGTAACCGCCACAATGTGGGCCATTGCATGTAAATCGCGTCATTTAGATGAGTCAGTTAAATTTTATCGGCCAAGGGACATATATAACGCTGCATTCTCCCTCTTTTTGAGATCATCAATAAACATCAACAAACACATCACGATGAACTTTCAAGACGACTACTGCGTGGTTGATGGTAACCCATGCCAACAAGACTCTCTCTACTGTTCAGAAGAATGTCGCCAAAGAGACGAAATTTTTTCTATGGACAATCACACAGTAGAGAGTTTCTCACCGCTTATACAGCCGGAAGAGCCTGTTTCCAATCCTTTATTATACGACTGCTGCCCATTTACAAAGAAACCCACAAGTGAATGCAATTGTGATGAGCATGTAAATACCTATGGATTCAGTTTATCTAGATCCACTACGAGTTTGCAAAATACCCCAAGACAGCTTAGTGAGAGCTTTTACGCATCGTTGGCCGATGTGAGCTTAAAAGTGCCTCAGGACAACTACAAGATATGGCTGAGCTCTGCTTTTTAAGTATTTATTTGCATATATTTATCAATTATAATATTTCATTCATCAATCCAACGGAGAGGAAGGTTCCATTCTTTCGGACTCATACAAACCATGAGCGATATGCACGGTCATGCACCTAATGTCACGTGAGCTTCATATGTAACAAAAGATCCATATGCCATACAATCAATATATCGCTTTTTAACCCCTCTGCAGATGCCACCTTGCATATACGAGACGATCTTTGTGGCTAATTATAGTTGACGTGCATGGCGTGCATGCGCCTGCATAACAACCCCCCTCCTCACGAAATCACGGAATTCCAACAGTCTAGACCTTTATTACCTATTTAGATTTGCCAAATTCTTCCACTTTTGCTTGTGCTCTTTGGTAACCATCTAACAGCTTGATTTTCTCATACCAAGCTAGAATGTGCGGGTGAGACTGTTTGGTAATGCCAAACCGGTTGATGGCATTTTTCAGCGGGAACGATAAAATGATATCTGCCGCCGACAATTTGCTTCCTACAAAAAACCCTGATGGGTTTTTGCTCAATTCTTCATCGAGATACTTCAAATTCATTTCCAATTCTGGCTCAGCGTAAGCCGCATTCATCTTGTTTACAATCGTGTTCACCAGCGGCTTCATGACAAAAGGGCTCATTTCCTTAACTTTCATCGCAATCAGCAGCATAACCTGAAATGGCTGCAACGTTCCTTCAGCATAGTGCAGATAGTAGTCGATTCTCTCTTGTTCGTCTTCGTCTTGAACGGAAAGCTTTTGCTTTTTGTCGAATTTTGACACTAAGTATTGTGCCATGTGGCCAGACTCACCAATGACTTTACCGTCAACTTCAATTATTGGAGACTTCCCTAGCGGATGCACCTTTTTTAGAGATTCGGGGGCACGGAATGTTTTAGGGTCTCTGTAGTACACTTTCACCTCGTACTCCAGCTCCAACTCTTCCAAGAGCCAAACAATACGTTGGCTGCGAGACTGGTCCAGCCAGTGAAGCACAATTTTCGGTTGAGAGGTCATATCTTGGTTGTGATAAAATGGTAGTGCAACAATCAAAACGACGATCAGAGAGATAGTTGCTCTCTTATGTACTGTTTAACTTTTGATTAGTAAAGGCATTAAATGCTTTGAATGTTGGTTCTAATCTAGTTATGGTAGTCTCTTCAGCGCATCTCGAAATGTTCTAGACTTCTGATCTCAGCCACGCACCGTTCTTCAATACACCTTTGGGACTTGGCTTAATCGGTATGTAATGTAATGGAGACGATATATACATGCAGTTTAACCGTTCTCCGTAATAATGGTCATCCAAACGCACAGCTGCGCATTCTTCAATAGTGGTCAAGTGTGGAGCTTTGTTAGCATTCAAATGAGTCAAACGACAAGTTCTCAATATCCTTGCCGATTAAGTGATCTCTCAGACCTGACAGCAGTGCTTGCGTTTGGCTGAGGCAACCCATTAGTTTATTAAGCAATCTTTTCAATTACAAAAAATACTTTTATGAATCAGCTTGTGGCTTCTATCACTGCTCAAGTGACCTTGATTATTACAGAGTATCCTATTTCCTACCATATATTTGCCTCACGAAGAAAGGGAGCTCATGTGAATCAAGTTAAGAGAGAGTTCAATGAACCTGAGATGTATTTTCATCTGGAAAGCTTGCCTCGATTTTTCCAACCACACTCTACGCATTCAGGCGTCATCAAACATCAGACAGTCTTCTTTCCTCAGAAGGATAGGGGGGAGTATGTAATGATAGATACACTCTCATAAGAATTTGTTTTGGAAATCAAATAACGATAAACTATATGGAGATGCTATTATGGCTGACACGGTGATGTCCGGTTGCAACGACGGCAAGGGCATAATATCAGCCAATAAAATTTCTTTCCCAAGTATGGCTGAAGCCATTACAGGGACCGCTTCAATGAAAAAAAAATTCTCGACAATCCACAGACCAATGTCATCAGCGAAAAAGGAAATCCATCTCGTCGTGCGATCATTGAAGCGTAGCGGAAATGATCTCACTCCTCTGATTTTACAGACAATATAATCTTTTAGGTTTCAAGAGTTCGAAAATCAGCTTTTCTGACAAGTGAAACTTCTAAAGACCATATTTGCTGCGAAAAATTAATGACATTTCCGATGTGCTTTAGCTGTCCGCGCTCTCTCGTCATCCAAACTCTTATGAAAGGAGAGCAAAGGGAAACAAGAAGTTCCCCTGTGAGTGTCAAATCCTTTAACAAACCTCCGAGTTCCTCTGTCAGTGTTCCAGGATCAGCATTGTGGTCACGGTTGATTTTGTTTTTCCTTTTCATAGATGCACCTCTACAACGTCCAGAATTGAAAAACAACCATATAAGGATGAGATTATTTACAATAGTTGCACGGTTGGGAGGGAGAGTGTCTTCCCAAGACAATGTGAAGTTTCACAGTTGAAAATTGAAGGGGAGAGAAGTACTGACCAGGAGAAGAGGAGGTTTGCAAGGTGGAAGAGTTGGAGGTGGAAGACGAAGAAGAGGAGGACGAATAAGTGAATGAGTCAATTGAGGACTACAGACGTCTTGGTGAGGGATGAAGTTTGATCGGCTTGCGGGGAAGGTTGTGAGAAGCAGCAGTTACCTGATTGAAAGAAGTAGACGATTTACGTGTGTCAAGCAGTCTTGTCATTCTCTCGCGAGTGAGTTGACGTCTCTTTTCACTAGCGACCGCTGATCCACCATTGAGTGACCACTAAGTAACCAATGTGACTCGAGCGATTTGTTTTCTGGGTCGATCTCATCTTCAGTCCGACTCCCCGTCGACTTCGTCAAGCACGTTTTGAAGCTCTACATCGAGCTTGATGCAGCTCTCCACAATTAGATGCCACTTCTGGAACGATAGATCCGGACAGTACTCCGCCACGGTAATCATGTTCTTAACTCACTCTATCGCTGACATCAATAATAATGAATAGTTCCTACTAGCGCCATCAAAACCCCTTAATATAAACACACACTCAATCTCCTACCTAAAAGCTTGGGTAGACGAGGAAACCACTAATAAATCTCAAGATTATCTCATCCGCTTCACTTCAGAGATCATTACCCCACACTAACCCCACGTCGTGCGTTTACCAATCGCCCCCCAAATTTCCAATTCCTCTGATTGCTCCTCAACAATGCAAACCGTAGAAGAGATCAAGCTTGAAGAGGACAGAAACAAGACAAAGTTCTGGAGAAGATGGGGTCCGTATCTTGGTGAACGTCAATGGGCCACAGTAAGAGAAGACTACTCATCGAGCGGAGACGCATGGACCGATTTCCCCTTTGAACACTCTCGTTCAAGAACCTACCGTTGGGGCGAGGATGGCCTTGCTGGTGTTTCTGATAACCATCAACTGGTGTGTTTATCCTTGACGATGTGGAATGAAAACGACGACATTTTGAAGGAAAAGGCGTTTGGAGTGACTGGTCCACAGGGAAACCACGGTGAAGACGTTAAAGAGGTTTACTACTACTTGGACAACACCCCTTCCCACAGCTACATGAAGTATCTCTACAAGTACCCGCAACGGGCGTATCCGTACAAGCAGCTCGTGGAGGAGAACGGTAAACGCGGGTACGACCAACGCGAGTTTGAATTAGAAGATACAGGAATTTTCGAGGACAATGCCTATTTTGACGTTGTTTTTGAAATGGCTAAAGCCGATGACGAGGAGCTTTATTTCCGTGTCACGGCTTACAATAGAGGAGCAGCACCTGCACCTCTGCATTTGCTTCCGCATTTGGTGTTCCGCAACACGTGGTCATGGGGGGTTCCTGAAGAGGAGGAGAAGCCTAAACCAAAGGTTTCTCAGGAGTTTCCAGACGATAATTTGAGCGTAAAAGTAGATCACTGGAAGTTTGGTAATCGTAGACTTGTCTTTGCTCCTTCGCCAGGAATTAAAGATCAGGATGTAGAACCAAAGCTTTTGTTTACGGAGAATGAAACAAACAAAAAGAGGCTTTATGGGTGCGAGGAAAACGACTCCAAGTACGTCAAGGATGCGTTCCACGACTATGTGATCGATGAGGACACTTCTGCTGTGAACCCGGACAACGAGGGAACAAAGTGCTGTGCGTGGTTTTCGTTTGACGAAGATGGCGGAGTCCCTGCGGGGGACTACGTCACTGTGCGTTACAAGCTGACTCGGGATGGCCAAAGGCAAGTTTTTGACGAGGAAGAGTTTGACTCTGTGTTTAGTAAAAGACAAGACGAGGCGGATGAGTTTTACTGGAAAGTTACTCCGTTGCCCATCCCAGACACTTTGCGTAACGTTCAAAGACAAGCTTTTGCCGGGCTTTTATGGACAAAACAATTCTACCACTTTGTGCACGAGTACTGGTACGGTGGAGATCCCGCTTCTAAAGTGCGTCCTCCTACTGACCGTGCAAACGGACGCAACCGTGATTGGAAACATATGTATATCGACGATGTACTTTCTCTTCCCGATAAGTGGGAGTATCCCTTTTTTGCAGCCTGGGACACGGCGTTCCACTGTGTTCCTTTTGCGATGATAGACCCGGATTTCGCCAAAAAGCAGCTTGAACTGCTCACGCGTGAGTGGTACATGCACCCGAACGGACAGGTTCCAGCTTACGAATGGAATTTCAGCGATGTAAACCCTCCGGTCCACGCATGGGCTGCGTTTCGCGTTTACAAGACCGAGCGCAAGATGTACGGCCGCGCAGACCGTGAGTTTTTAGAGCGCGTTTTCCAAAAGCTTCTACTCAACTTTACGTGGTGGGTGAATAGGAAAGATTTTGAAGGGAAGGGTGTTTTCGAAGGAGGGTTTCTTGGTTTGGACAATATTGGAGTTTTCAACAGATCAGAACCTCTTCCTACGGGTGGAACGTTGGAACAGGCGGATTCTACTGGATGGATGGCATTTTTCTCATTGCAAATGCTAAATATCGCTTTGGAATTGGCTAAAACTAACCACACGTACGAGGATATCGCCAGCAAGTTTTTCGAGCACTTCCTCCTTATTTCCGATGCAATGACGTTCCGTGACGCTCCATCGGACAAGACCGACAGCGACCCTACAGAAAAGTCACTCTGGAACGAGGAGGACCATTTTTACTACGACGCTATCAGCTATGGAGGGCCCTTTACACAGCAGCTTCCTGTTAGATCGCTTGTTGGACTGATCCCGCTGTATGCGTCTTTGACGTTGGAGCCGCAGCTCATTGAAAAGTTCCCCGGTTTCAAAAAACGGCTCGACTGGTTTATCAACCGTCGCAAAAACATTGCCGAGCGCAATATTGCCTCGATCGATAAAAGAGGAGTCGGTGAACGCCTTTTGCTTTCTTTGGTGGACAAAGACAGACTTGTCCACATCTTAAGACGGATGCTGGACGAGTCAGAGTTTCTATCCGACTACGGAATTAGGTCCCTCTCCAAGTACCACGCGGACCACCCGTTCGAGATGGAGGTGCACGGCCAGAAGTACGAAGTGTCGTACGTTTCGGGCGAGTCACTTTCTGGGCTCTTTGGAGGTAATTCCAACTGGCGTGGGCCGATTTGGATGCCTGTTAACTTCCTTTTGATCGAGTCCTTGCAGCGTTTCTTTTTGTACTATGGCCCTGAGTTCAAAGTTGAGTGTCCTGTTGGCTCGGGCAACATGCTCAACTTGGCTCAGGTGGCGCAGGAATTGCAGCACCGTCTCATCAGGCTGTTTGTGGCCCACGGAGGTGAAAGAGCCTGTAGCAAGCAGACCCCACTACACCATGACGAGCATTTCAAAGATTATATCCCATTTTACGAATACTTTGACGGAGACACAGGACGTGGACTGGGCGCTTCTCACCAGTGTGGCTGGACCGCACTTGTAGCCAAGTGGATTCAGGACACGGGACTCACGTATGTGGCTCCCTCGGAAGAGTGCAACCAGTACTATCCGCGTTCGGAGATTCCGGCTCGTTTAGGTAGGCGTAGATCGACAAAGTCGCTTATACAATTGACTGCAAACTCTTTGGAAATGTCCGAAGAGGAGGTGAAAGTATTGGGCAGAAATGGAGCGCTCAGTAGGAGGGCTTCTTCTACAAGAGCTCCACAGGCTGAGGGTGATTACAATGAGGATCTGATGGGGCAGATCCAAAGGTCGATAAGTAATTATAGTGTGACGGAGAATGATGGTGTGTCTCCAGATGAGCTAGAGGCGCATACTTGAGTCATCTCTGAACATCTCTGAAGCGTAGGGGAAGAGATGATCTTATCAGCTATTTGTGGTTTGTTTTGTTTGAATTTTTGATGTTTGAGTCTTCCTATCAACACTGGGTGAGGACGTGATATCTTCTCAACTGGTGACACTGAAAGTAAGTTTTGTTTTTCGTTTTCAAAGGTCTGCCTAGTTTTGTTTTCAGTTTTGCGCATAACTGTATGTCTTGCGAGTTGTGGCCTTGTGCCCTTTTATTGTCCATTTCATGCCCCCTTCGTGCCCCTTTCGTGTCCAAGGTACATTCACATATAACAGAAGAAAAACTATTTATCCCCGGTGAGGCAGCTGGAACTATGGCTATGTTTAATCGTTTTCAGATAGGCAATAAAAAACTTTGTGTCGAGAGGACATCAGAAAAGTTGGGCGTTTAATCGCTGGCTTTTTATGCAAAAAAGACTTTTTAGTAGAGAAAATTTCTCCGCACGCATATGTCATATAGGTTGCTGTGATCACCAAATCAGGATCTAAAAATTTCGTCAAATCGGATACGTAAATCGATTTTGACTTGAGAGAAGCCAACTGCTCGACCAAATCTCGCCCAAGGTCGTGTACCCGCCTATTATGTCTTTGAACCACTTTTTAGTAGAGAGAATCCCCGAAATTGAGGAGTTAAAATGGCGTGATGAGTATTTCAGACAAAGGTCTATAGAACAATACACTTTGCCACCCTTCCAAGTGTCTTGGTGGCCCACAATACCGTCATTCGCGTCCTCACGACCTTTTTTTTGCGTCTTGGGGGTGTGTTTGTCGACCATACATAACACATCCTCTAAAAAAAAAGGCTCGTCTGGCTTGTGAAAACTTATGACTGCGAATTTTCCTCTTTATATACTTATTTTTGGGTATGGGGGTTCTCTTCCTTCTATTTCTTTCATTGCCGGAGGGGTAGGCTTATCTAAGTGCGTTAGAGGCGGTCAGCTTTTCGTACTGATTGGTACATCACACGCTCTGAAACTCATGAATTCCCCTGTGCGCTGCTTTATTTGCATCTGGTGTGTCTCATAGTATCTTTCCATAAACTATAAATCGGCTTATCGAGTCACATTTTGAGCCATCCTCAAAAGACCTTCATGTTCTCTTGGCTTATTCTGCATGCGTGCCTTTGCCGTCGCCTTTCACTCGTCAATCTTTGCTTTGCTGGAGGGTTGTAACAGGCCCGTTGAAGCATGCAACAGACGTCCGCGCGGTATATCCATGTTCGTACCTAACGTTTATTCCTCTCACAGCCCTTTTG
>JAJLWQ010000043.1:22891-53033 GCA_030570875.1 Citeromyces matritensis
AGTAATTATAGTGTGACGGAGAATGATGGTGTGTCTCCAGATGAGCTAGAGGCGCATACTTGAGTCATCTCTGAACATCTCTGAAGCGTAGGGGAAGAGATGATCTTATCAGCTATTTGTGGTTTGTTTTGTTTGAATTTTTGATGTTTGAGTCTTCCTATCAACACTGGGTGAGGACGTGATATCTTCTCAACTGGTGACACTGAAAGTAAGTTTTGTTTTTCGTTTTCAAAGGTCTGCCTATTTTTGTTTTCAGTTATTTATTTTCCGAAAGAGCCATACGAGATACAAGCTGAGCTTGCTAGAATGAAAAAGGCGAGAGCGGAAAAAAGAAAAAGACTGGAGGAGAAAGCCAAAGAGCTCGGATTACTGTATGTCTTGCGAGTTGTGGCCTTGTGCCCTTTCATTGTCCATTTCATGCCCCCCTTCGTGCCCCTTTCGTGTCCAAGGTACATTCACATATAACAGAAGAAAAACTATTTATCCCGGGTGAGGCAGCTGGAACTATGGCTATGTTCAATCGTTTTCAGATAGGCAATAAAAAACTTTGTGTCGAGAGGACATCAGAAAAGTTGGACGTTTAATCGCTGGCTTTTTATGCAAAAAAGACTTTTTAGTAGAGAAAATTTCTCCGCACGCATATGTCATATAAGTTGCTGTGATCACCAAATCAGGATCTAAAACTTTCGTCAAATCGGATACGTAAATCGATTTTGACTTAAGAGAAGCCAAGCTCGCCCAAGGTCGTGTACCCGCCTATTATGTCTTTGAACCACTTTCTAGTGGAGAGAATCTCCAAATTGAGGAGTTAAAATGGCGTGACGATTATTTCAGACAAAGGTCTATAGAACAATACACTTTGCCACCCTTCCAAGTGTCTTGGTGGCCCACAATACCGTCATTTGCGTCCTCACGACCTTTTTTTTGCGTCTTGGGGGTGTGTTTGTCGACCATACATAACACATCCTCTAAAAAAAAAATGCTCGTCTGGCTTGTGAAAACTTGTGACTGCGAATTTTCCTCTTTATATACTTATTTTTGGGTATGGGGTATCTCTTCCTTCTATTTCTTTCATTGCCGGAGGGGTAGGCTTATCTAAGTGCGTTAGAGGCGGTCAGCTTTTCGTACTGATTGATAAATCACACGCTCTGAAACTCATGATCTGTGAGCTGCTTTATTTGCATCTGGTGTGTCTCATAGTATCTTTCCATAGACTATAAATCGGCTTATCGAGTCACATTTTGAGCCATCCTCAAAAGACCTTCATGTTCTCTTGGCTTATTCTGCATGCGTGCCTTTGCCGTCGCCTTTCACTCGTCAATCTTTGCTTTGCTGGAGGGTTGTAACAGGCCCGTTGAAGCATGCAACAGACGTCCGCGCGGTATATCCATGTTCGTACCTAACGTTTATTCCTCTCACAGCCCTTTTGTGACGTGAATATCGCCGTCTCTTTTGATGTCTTCCAGGTTTTGGTGTTGTGCGGGTTCAATGTGCGAAGTCACCTTTGTTTGTCTGCTCAAGCTCACGATCACAGCACCAAGGCACCGTCTATATTGAAACATTTCACACAGCCAGCGACGTTTATATTTAGGTACAATGAGTATTGGTATGGATATTGCAGATGGTACTATTTTGAAATTTACTGACTCTTTATCGGAATATTACTCTATTTTTTTTGGCAAACCATGGATCAATTTTGTGTTGGACAGAAAACGTAAGAGGGATATCCGTTGATTACTGTTGAATTAAGAATGTGAGTGCAATATATATTACTAGCAAATGTAGCACGTACGTCATAAAGCCTCTCGGCGATTCAGGATAGTAGCTTTTTGGATAGGAAGCAAGGAAGAGGTACACTACTTCCTGGTTCCACGTATTGACTACGGCGGAGAATCAGTCGGCTCTCTAAGCATAAATCCATATAAGATGATCGCTCCATCACCCTATTCGATTGACCGCATATGGCGACAAAATCCGCTTGGGGTTACCTATTATACTCCCCCAGGAAGGCCGGATTAGCCTGCGGTTACGTAAAAGGTAACTCAAATCTCTTTTGGTGAGTTTTTGGTCGGAGGAATCCAATACCAGATTCGAATAGCTGCAAGCTATTGGTTGTCTCGCATATAGACAGTCTAGTAGCATAAGCTGCATAATGTGCATGAGCCGTTGTTGCCAAGTCAGCCTGGGAGTGAAATCCAGTGTTCTGGAGCGTGTGCTAATGACCTTACTGGTTCTTCAGTGGTTCTAGCTGCTGCATTATTGAGAGATGAGAAAAAAGGCTGCATGCAGACGATAGACGTATATGATCTGTGTTCCGCATCGTGGGGGAAATGCAGAATTGATGAGACAAATGAAGCGATACAAATGAGAATTATAGACAATTCAATCATCTTTGAGAATGATACTTGTCGTCGTGGCACATAAAACCGGTATTATAGTATTATGTGGCCAGCATGACATAGATGAACGTGGTCTTTGGAGCGCTGCTCAAGTGATCGCGATAGTGTGCGGTATACAAAATGCGTCACTCACTTGAGTCTGTTGAAAGGTGGAGGTTGTCTAGAATTACGAGTTTGACAATTTTGCTTAAGGAAAGCCGAACCATGCTACCACTAAGTGAACCTGCCATTAACAGGTTATAAATGTTCCACTGTCATCCAAAAAAACTTGTGGGATTCATCAAGCGCCCGATTGATAAGATCGACTCGTCAAAGAGTAAGTGTCACATTCAACTGTTACAGCACCACTGGTTGCATCACATACTTTTGAGTGAATTGTTGTCCTCCCATCGGCGTCAGTGGTTCCTTATAGGACGAGACTTCAAATCGTACCTGCTTCCCTTGGTATACGCCGAAGCGATTACCTGAATGATTGTCGGTCTTTGAATGAACACAATGAACACAGTAAAGTTAAAAAGCTGCAAAAGGGGACTGAAGTTTGTGTAACTTGTTCATATTTGATTGTATTAAGGGTAATGTATCGGCAACACCTAACCTCAAGAAAGCTGAAGTCTGAGAAAGACCTTCGAGGAGCCCAACTATGCTTCGATGCAAATAGTTCTCACCGAAGGGCCAAAAATTGACCATCTCTTCCACTTCGATCAAAGGCAATCAACTCAATCTTTACATCATCTCTTCCGCTTCGCTTTAAAGATAAATAAAACAATTCATTCTACCAGAACTTACTAACCAAAACCAAAAAAATCAACACAATCAACACCGCGATAATGCAGTACGTTATCAACTTATTCGCAGCCAGTCTTCTCGTCATAGTCTTGAGAGTCTGCATGGACCTGTCCACGTACCCGTCCGCCTGCATGAGAGTATTCCTAGAATTGACAATCTGCTCTCTTTGTCCCCTCAAATCGTTAAGAATGGAAGCTCCCACGTTTTCAGTCTCTAACGCGATCCGAGAACTTTCCTTTAAGCGATTCGAAGATCTCTCCAAAGACGCATTTGAGTTCAACAGAGCCTGACGTTGCGAAGTTGTCATATCGTCATAGTTCTGACCGTCAAACAAGATCTGACGATCTAAATCGTCCATATACTTTTTGAGATTATTCTTGACATTGTCGAGATCATTTCTATAACTACGAACTTTGGCATTAAACGAAGAACGATTAACCGAGGAGATGTTTTGCACCTCCAAGTTCAACTGGTCAATGATATCATAGCACTCATCCAGTAACTGCTCCACTTCCTTCATCGTACCCCTTCTTTCATCGCCACTCAGTAGCTGTATCTTGTTGAGCTTCAACTGCGCCTCGTTATACGCAATTTTGAAATCCGACTCATAATTTTTGAACAGGTCTGTGCCTTCCATGTTGTTTTGTGAGTGCGCCTATACAAAGATGGGGTTCGAGTCGAGGCGATGTGTATTTATGTTTGACTAGAGGTGTCTGCTCTCACTAACTAGACTCTGCAACCTTTTGAATGAGCTTTCAGACGTCATTCAGCGAGATAGGAGGGTTTTGAAAATTTGTACTGGAAACTACGTTCTTGAATGACTCAGGGCATTTTCTGTATATAAGCTTAAAGGGTACTGTATCGATAGTATCTGAATCCTGAATGCCAGCATAGAAAAGATGTATCCATATCATAGTTTGAGTAGCGTGTCAACTGAAAATATGGCTGTATAGTTATATCTGATCTCACAATCTTATAGCTCAAGTGAGAAGGTAAGTGCCATGTTTCGTAATCAGATGCAAATCCGTCACGAAGGGATCAAGTGATGGCAGTTTAAAAGCCTTCAAATCACTTCGGCTGGTTTTGAGTGAGCTGTCGACGTTTTGGTCATTCTAACTCAGGTCTAGATCCAAGCAGTGAGCTGTGTGACTGAATAAGCCAATCAGAGACAATGGCAAATTTCATGAGCCATAACTGGCCCCTATGGCTGAGATCAGCCATTAAGTCCTGGTGTCCGATGATTTGCGGAAATAAAAAACGCAACGGGCGGTAAAGAGAGTCAATCTTTGTTGTGCTGAGGTTACTCTATCGGCTGATATGTGGTCCTAGCTCTCTAGTCTGCATTATTCCGCCTGACAGAGGTTTACGGAGACTAAGTGTTCTACGCCCGCTTCTTACAAAGAAGACATAGCAGCAAGTCAATTCAGTGTAGAGAACAGGGCTGACGCTACTTATAGTTCCTCATGCATAGCCCATTCATAATTGAAAGTAAATCAAGGAGAAAGTACTTCAAGGACCAGCCTTTTAAGATTACAGCTTGTGTATACTAAAGATATGCGTGCCTGTTTGGAACATATAGGACAATCGCATATTGACATTCCAGCTTGTCTTAAGGTGGCAGTATATTTCAAGAGGTGAGTACTTTTATATAGAGTATCTCTCACTCAGCTCTTATCCAAAATGTCACTGCCAGTTCATATGACAGCATACATGTTTCTCCTCTCACTTGTCTGGATGGCGAAGCTCTCTTGGCTATGCCTAGTTCATTGAATTCCTGCCATTGTGGTGGTAGTTAGTTAGGCTGATAAAATAAATATTCTTTTCAGTGTATATGTGTAACTGGTTATTTCATTCAGTGAGTTCTACGAAATTCCTTCAATCTGATTTGCCGTTTAGAGAGCGAGAGTTCTGCTTGCGTGATGATATGAGTCAATAGCTTACATGATGCTATTGTGTCTGTTTTAATGCACCTCTCATTTACCAATCCTTTTTTACATTGTAGAAATCCATTATCATCATTGCCAGGATGTGTCTCGTAATAGCAGTAGTATCACTTCTAATAAGTTGTCACGAAAGGTCGGCTTCACATATGATATAAGTAAGGATATATCACGTGAGCACGAACAAGTCACGCTTTCATATCATAAAGTCGTTCATGAAGCATCAGACGTATTTGGTTTAGTGTGGGACTCATAGCAATTACATTACTTAATCAAGTCGAACAGACATGGAGGACGGTACAGACAACTCCGAGAAGTCGATCAACTAAAACATCCTATAGCTTATTTCGCTGTGGGTCAAACTGGTATAGCATCATAATATGGGAATACCCTCTTTAGTATTTTGACCGGAATCCAGAGGTCGTATGACCCTCCGTGGGAAATTAAAACCAGTCACACTTCTCCCCCACCATAGCGGAAAGAGTCTACTCCTGCAGAAATTTACCCTTTTGGGTAGTTCAGTGACTCAAAAAACGTGCACTCAAAAAATAATATTCATGCTAAGAAGTCTTCTCCGAGCCTCTCGGACTTTGCCCAAATCCCGGCTTTCCCCTCCTTTCCGTGGATTTACAAACACCTCTCTTCTGAGGCATGGAGAACTGAAAAAACCAGCTCCTGGAGAGGAACTCAAGGTGACATTTATCTTGAAAGATGGCTCGCAACGTACATATGAGGTTGCAGCAGGCGAAAATCTTCTGGATATCGCTCAGGCCAATCATTTGGATATGGAAGGAGCTTGTGGTGGGTCATGTGCCTGTTCCACTTGCCATGTGATTGTAGATCCAGAGTTTTTCGATCGTATGGAGGAACCAGACGATGATGAAAATGATATGCTTGATTTGGCATTTGGACTCACTGAAACGTCTAGACTCGGCTGCCAGGTGAAAATGTCAAAAGAAATTGATGGACTCAGAGTGGCTCTTCCAGCCATGACAAGAAACCTGCAAGTTAGTAATTTTAGTTGAATGTATATAGTAATAGATGGTGTGAGAAATGCGTAATGCTTTGGTTTGACCTGCTTAACGAAGGGAGATGAGATGTAGGTGATTAGCCTTATAATGGAAAAGGGTAGGGCATATTTCACTTTAGTGTTGCCTTATCTTACACTTTGTGGTTAGTTGCAGATAACCCCTTCTGGACATCCTAGTCAGAGGTTGGCATTTGCATATACTTATCATTTGAGTAGTAGCGAGAAATCTTAAGCCTCATTGTGGCTGATTACTCAATGAAGCTTTACTCAAGTAGCTCGGATTGAGCTTTTCGAGTTGTTAATTCTTTCATATCAAAAGCCAAAGTTCATCAGTAATCTCATTTTGCGGAGGGTGAAAAGCTTAAATTAAAACTATGGAGGTCTTGATACCTGAATTTATCATCATTTGTTTGCTTGTTCACATTTTAGTTTCAAATGACACGCTACGCGCGGTCAGAACTTTGAAGCGAAACCAGATGCGAACAGTTAAGATCAGTTCAAAAGAGAAAGAGAGTGACAAGAATGTTAATAAGAAAAGTTTATGATAATGGAGCTTCATTATTTTTCGCAAGTATGTATATAAAGAATCGTACTGCGGAAGTTATTGTAACCAAGAGTATTATTTAGAGAAATTACAAGTTATTTATAAAGGTTTTCAATTATCAAACATTTAGTTTGATGATTGAAATAGATGATCCAATAACCAGCATAAACCATAACAAAAAGAAAGGTTGAGTTCTTAAAGACCAATAAATTGAATGAAATTGAGTTAAAACGGCTTCTTTTCCCAAGCCCCCCTTCAGCCCCTATTGAGGAGTAACTCAGCAAAAGTATATTCTAAAACTTGAAAAGGTATGATGGTATGCCCGAAGGAGAAAAGTATGGGTGGTGTGTGGTTGAAAGAACTTATTGTATGTATATGGTGAATAAACAGCACAATGAGCTATAACGGAGTCTCATGTCTGACAATGGGGTGAACCTCCCACTCCACTCACTATTCCCCTTTTTGCTTCTATCGCTTAGTGGTGTCCCAGTGGTGTCCCAGTGGTGGCTCAACGGTAATACCTCATCGTTATAGTTTAAATGAAGTCCACCTCTGAGACACGGTCAATCTAAACAGAACGAGATGAACTCAAAGGTGAGCATACATGTCAAGTGAGGACATACGTAGTGTTATTTGCTAACAACGCCTCGGTGATCCTCCTCAGCTCGTCTCGTTTCCGACCATTTATGGTGTCACCGTGACAAAGTGTGCTTTTAGACTAATGCTTGAAACCGACTTTTATGTATACCTCGATTTATGTAAAGCTTCGCATAATGTAATCTGCAGAAATGAGCTACCCCTGTATTCACAAGCGAGGCACTGATTAAAACTCAAAGTCGGATACTACATTTCAAGAGTCAAGGAACAGTTCTATGGACTTGCAGAAACTAAAATTGATCACTTTGCCGAGTTGTAAGATGGATAATTCATCTCTTTCCGAATTGCTTGACCTGGATCCCCATCTGGGAAACGAGCAAATCTCCTTATCATCTGAATCCTTCAGAAAACAGAGGATTTGTCTATGAATCCCTCTCATCTGCTATATAAATCAAATCCATAGTGATATTTCTCATTAACGCCGTATCCTTCATAGTTCTGACAATAAATTGGTGAGCGTATATCAATGTTCTGAAATCTCCAACTTGCTCACTCATATGCATACAGCGACTTGGTAAGATAGAACGATATATCAACACTATATGTGACATGGGATCACCTTGTAAGAGCTTCTCGCTTCGAACTAACTCACTAGACCCTTCTGTGAACTTCTTCGGTATTAAAATCTCTTGATAGGACATCACAACAACAAGTGATTGCCTGGTTTTCAAACATTACCTCGTAGACCTCATAGACCCATAACCTCAAAACCATCTCTTCCGCTTCGCTTCAGAGATATTTCGGTTCAGAGATGACATTAGCATAAAAAGAATCAATTAACCACCATAAATAACCTAAATCATGACAAAACTGCTCAAGCTGTCGGAGGAGCTCGATGAGGAGAGAACTGGATCTAGATCCAGAGATGCATTTTGTGAATCGCTCTTGACAACGCCATTGGTTATGCCGAGATCCACAATCAGTCTCTCGCAGTGGTCTGAGTCGCAGTTGGGCATGTGAATACGAATCACACTATTTGTACAAGACATACACAGAGACCCCAAATGAGACTTTATCGACTCCACCTCATCCCTGATAGACTGTACTCGCTCGATATACCTGTTCAAATCCTGTTTGAACGTGGCCACCGTTTCGTCGTCCATAAAGCTCATCGTTGGCAGAGTGTATGCTGGTTTGAGGTTGAATTCAACAACACATCCTGAGCTTTCCTTCAAACCATTTGATGTCACTTCTTCAACCGCAGTAACGTAGCTTCTGTTAGCATTCATAGAACCGAGATGCGGTACAGATGCACCATGAGAGGTAATAATCGGCTTCACCAAATTTTGAACCGGATCAAAAGCTACAGATCTGTAATTAGAGTACATTCTTCCGTTCGTCTGCTTAAAATGACCATACAGTAAACCGGGGAAATTCCCGCGAGACACAAACTGCGGAGTTCCAGATTTATTGGCAAACCTGAAAGCGGAAAACTGCCACATTCTCAAAACCAAGCTCGGCCTTTTGAATAAAGGTTTGGAGAGGATGGCGAAACCTCGGCTTCTTTGTGATTGAAACGGATTGTGGTTGTTTCTGACGGGCACTCGTGCGAGAGCAGGACGAAGCTGCGGCTGTCGTTGCTGAGCAATCTGTCTAGACAGCTCTTCAAGAGAGTGTCTGACATTTCTTATCGCTCTCCTCGATAACGATATTAGTTCTCTGAAACGTGGAGGCATCTTTGCGGATATAATTCCATGCATGACTTCTATATATATCAGCGGGTCGTGCGGAGGAGAAGAACTTTATCGGTTGATGACGTAATCTGGTCATGCTCTGGAGCGAAGCGGACGAGATGATCATAAGATATTTAGATGTACACGTAGTTTATATTCTATACAACAGACCGCTTTTATTACACAGTGGTCATGCTTCCAGTCTATATAAGACCCCTCATTTCTAGACGTTTGGGAATTGACATATTCTCTTGTTAACGCTCACATATACTATTCCAATTACTCCTATTGCTCACTTAGGTCACTTTTACTCTTTATTACTGCTCCTGCTGCTTCACGGACAACCGTCTATGCTCACCGCCCCTGTTATATCTTTCTCTCCGAAAATATATATGACGAGAGTGGGACCAGCCATGGCAGGGTTACCTTCATCAAAGATCGGTCGCATTGGGAAGCTACTGCTATTCTCGTAAGCTGCCATTGCTGACGGGTGTAAAATAGGTATTATCTTCTTTATACAGAAATACCCGAGTTGTTGTATATGGATTTGATATGGATATGATTGGGTATCGAACACAGAGGAATGTTGCCTTTTTATATACCGCCAATAGCTTGCTGCTAATTATCCTTTTTAGGCAATATACAAAGTGCTTTGTCATACAGGCCAATCAGTCTATGCATCTCAACCGAGGGTACGAACAATCGGTATGACCTCTTATGCAAGAACGATTCAAGGCTGTGGTTATTTTGGCCAGACAACTGATATCTAGATAGATGAATAGGCAAGAACTTCATCCATAGGAGACTCGGATTGTGAATACAACACCAGGCCTCATCGGCCATGGAGCGACCGTTGTTCAGGTCTTTTGGTTCAACTGCTCACATATGGCAATAGGTGCTGTCTACTGCATGTGTATGCAGCTTATGCTGAATTAAGTGACTATGCTAGATCACTACTTCTAGGAGGTGTCAATTTCCTTCCTGAAAGTGGACATTTCAGCCACATAATCTTCCCTCCTCATGTTTCGGAGTAACTAGCTGGGGTTGCCGTATAGCGATGTTTATGACGTAGTATGGGCTGTTATGTTCAATACTTCTTCTTTTGCTGACACAACGAGCCTTTCTTTCCTCTCTAGTTTATATTGTATAAGAAGAACTTCAGGATACCACTAAAGCATATCGCGAGCAGTCCGACATAATGAAGCGGTGAGTTTTCATCAAAGAGAGTACTATGGTTATATTGGCATCTCTCAAAGTCATGGAGGATATACAAAAGGTTTAGTTTTCGGCCTGAAAGATATGCATATTCATGTACCTGCGCTTTATACTCAGCAGCTTTCTTGGATAATAAACTCAAATTGTCCACTCTGAGAGGTAGTTGCTTACATCGGAATAAGGCACATGAACAACAACAGCAAAGCAGGGCTCCTTAGGTACTAAAAAACTCATCAAGTTGAGTCTGAGTCCGGCGTACAAAATTCAATTTTGTTTGAATGGTTCACAACCTCGCAAATAGAAGGCACATGAAAAAAATGCCTCCAAATTATTGCATTCTGGCTCATGGATAATATTAATCTACACCAACATGTTGTCCCCTTTGGCCCATGTAATCTACCGCGGAATCTCGCTTCACAAGGTAAGACTCATCTCGGTGGAGAGTTGTATTTGAACTTTGAATGTAACGAGTTAGGTCACCTCGAGTGGCAGGATCTTTCAGGTGATCACAACTCGTACCACTACGCGAGGAGACAGTTCAACCTGACAATCATCTGCTCAGGTACATCTTTCTGTCTGCGTTTGACTGAACAACACAGAGTCACAGTACGACTGTATCAGGATTTTATCCTTCTATGATGTAGTCAAGTCTACGTGTCAACATCTTTATTCATGTCTATACATCATAACATGGCAGTACTATTTGGGTATAAATAGGCACTATTCGCACATTGTTAGCCAACAGGTACTATAGCCCTATAGGCTACAGCGTCCTCTGTATAACCTCAATACACGTAGGTGAGCCCAGATCAAGTAGAAAGACTATCGATCCCACAAAATATAGATAGAATGGTTGCCTACCCACAGGCTAATGTCTGAAGCATGAGGGTTGTTGCGTTTAAACGAAACGGCTTGGCGCTTGTCTTTAACTTTCACCAAACTAATTCTTATCCGGGTTACCTTAGTGGCGTCGCTGCAAAGTATCAGTGAGAATGGAAAGTGATGTCACAACAGGGTTGACAAAGAAAAGTCGGAATTTTCCTCTATGTACATGTCTTGGAATGACTCAAATGTATCTTTGAACAAAGACCGCAATTGCACTGACAAAAATCGATTAGCAACGAACAATGAGCGCGAGTTGTGAGTGAGAGTTGCCATTTAATCTTTAGATTGAATTAGTGTTAAGATAAATATTCAAGTACGTGTCAGCTGCAGAAGCTTACATAAATATATGCATGTGTACGCGAAAGCTGCATATTCGTACATAAAAATATGCATGCTAAAAAAAAATCCGGCTCGCCGATCAAACGGCGATAATAGCATACATCACACAATTTATCTTAACATTGTCTCTTCCGCTTTGCTTCAGAGACAATCATACATCATAAACTAACATAATGTCTTCCGCTTCGTTTCAGAGATCATATACAATTGGTATCAATAAAGTCATCATAGACAGAGGTATAGTTATCCTCCATCTTCACATCAGCAAACTCATCCATGCTATCCTCGGACAAGTACCCGTCGCTCATATAATCGTTAAACCCTTTAAACTCTGCTCCATACTTTAGCCTAAACTCCACACCAACGTCGGAAAATAAACTCATTGTAGCAGAGGGAAGACTCTCCTTTTTGCTGTCGATGGACTGCAGAAGGTTATCGATCAGGCCGACAAATGAGCCAGCCAGTTTGTTGAGACGTGCCAGTTTGATAAGGGTTCTTTTCGCAGTGTCAATGTCTGCAAGCCAGTCTGTAGCCAAAGAAGTGGCGGGTTCTGCTGAAAGACACAGAATGGGTATGAGGGTAGCCTGGAAGAGAAAGTAAGTAGAGTACCAAGCGGAAAGGACGCAATTGTTGGACTCGTCGTTGACAAACTCGGCAACTGATTCAATGGTATCCTTGGCCACTTTGTAGCAGATCTCTCTACACAGTCTCTCCTCTTCAAGAGACGTTGGTTCAGTCTTTTGCTGGAACTGTTTGGCGTGGTTCCATATAAACGATCTGAAAATGAGCATTTGCAGATTCTTGTAACGCCACAGTAGTCTGTACCGCGTTAAAGTAAACCATTTCGGCTCTTCGGGAATAGCGGTAGAAAAATAGTGCGGTAGCGTTTCTACAAATTTACACACTCGCGTGTTCATTTGCATTCCCTCCTCCACAGACAAGTTGCGACAAGTCATTAAGCGGGTGTAGCAGCTGACGGACACTTTGGTAAAGTCTGTCTGGGCAATGAGACCGGAGTAAATGGTGGGATGCGGTTTGTTGAGAGTGGGAGGAGTGGTTGAATTAAGAGCTGTCTTTAACTCGTCATCGGAAATATTACTCACCGGACCCAAATTGCACATTTCCGTTCCGGGCACAATGACGGGTCTTCCAAACGTTATAGAAGCTCCTGCATCGAATATATAGAGCCCCCACCATAGTCTTTTTTTGATTTCCAAATTCAGAATTTCATTCCCACTGTGTTTGAACTCTCTATTCAGTCCTAAGCTGGTGGCTATCCGGACAGCGAGTCCCAAGTAGTTCCAGCCTGTGTTGGGTTTATTGCGTTTCTGCGTATAGTTACTAAGCAAGATCATCGACTCTAATAAAGTGATATTCCCGCACTCGAAAATGTTTGTCTCTTTTAGAATCTCCTTTACCCTCCTATAATAAAGTGTGAGATCCAGAGTGCTAGAGTCTCCATACTTGCACCAATGGCCCAAAGCGAGAACCGTATTGAGAAGGAGTTGGAATATCGACTGCTCCTCTTTGCGTTTATAGTTTTCCATAAAAGTGGCCCTATTGATAAAAGGGTACGAGTTGTGGTAGTTTTCGAAAAAGGACTCTACAAGCTCGTCGTGAGAGTTTTCCTCCTTCTCCAAATGAGACATCCCGCTTAAAGGGACCAGGTTACTTTGGTCGAAATCCAAAGTACTCAAAACACCAGAACTAGAAGCCATGCCAAAGTATCCGCTTTTCGCCTTGCGGTCCGATATATTCTTGAGGGAAAGAGCAGCCATGCCGTCTATGGACCCTGCGGCAGGGAATACCGGTGAGTTGGAAAGAGAGTTGGAACTTGTGGTGATTCCAGAACTCGTACGGTCCATGCAATGAGACGATACCGATGAAAGCGATCTCTGGTCGTCCTGCTCGTACCAGTCGAAATCGTCTACGCTGTTTCCATTTCGGGAAACGTCTAGTTTAGTCTCTACTGAACTCCGCGATTCAGTCGAGTGCGACAGAGTCATATTCTGCGGTGAGAGGGTCTTGAAAGTGGTTTTCGCACTTAGCAAGTCGTTTACGTCGTTTAAATCAGGACAAAGTTGGTATATGGCCGATTCCAGTTGTTTGACCCGGTTCTCCATCCTCGTCAAATGCGCTCTGGTCAACGGTGTTCTAACGGCTCTCGGAGAGTAGACGCAGCTCCAATTATGGTGAATACACTTGGTACACTTTGGTTTCCCCTTTGAGCACCGCAGCTTTCGTTTCCGACACGAGTCACAAGCTTGTTCGATTTTCGACGCGTCTAATCGGACAGACATGGTTGTTTGTTGAGTGGTTGGAAAAAATTTGGCGGGGACTTCCTGCATATAATATATGCATAAATTCGCGTGCAAATAGAAGAGGGGCACGATCTGTTGGGATGCGGGGGCACAAGTTGATGTATCTGTGATTTGCGATTTATTACAGATTTGTGATTTTTTTTTGGGTGGGGGGTTTGTTTAGCGGATTTTCGATCAGCGGAAAATGTTGGCGAGGCACGTGACCGGTGGGTCATGCATGATTATGCGGCATCCCGCGTTTTCGGAGATTTCCTAATCCGCATTCCGGTGGGATGCTTATTAATTGGAAAGGGTTCGCAAGGCGAAACCTTTTCGTGCATCGACGTTATGCATGAGTATGCAGGGTGACGTATGTGATGGTGCTTTTCCTGTAATATTTGCGACCAAGCGAAGCTGAGAAGCTATATGAACGAGTCGCGTATTATCTCTTACTTCTTTAGGGGAATGTTCTGCTGATTTGATTTAATGCTGCCTCGAATCCTTATACGGTTAGACTGTCCACTTGTATATGGGCGAGCCCATAGTTTTCATAAAGGGTAACTCTTCTACCTTGTCGTGACATCAAGTGTGACTTTAAGGTGTGTACTCTCATAGATCAGTATCTACGTTTGACCTCTCGTTGACAATTTCTTTAAATAATGGAGTGAACAGCACACTTTTCGAGATATGTTGATCTAAAACCTATCAAATTCGCCCATAGATTTTCTTGCCTGATTGAAAGACGGATCGGGTGGAAAAATAAAAGGTCTAGATTGTTTTCGGATCGAGTCGTGATCCAGTGTGTGTATCGTCAGGTGCAACTCTTTTGTTTCTAGCAATATCTCACTATTGAATTCAACTCTTTGAAAATGAGCTTTTTGGAACACTTAATTTTAAGAAAAGCTGTTGCACTTGCCAAAAGGAAAGACCTCGAGCTAATATTAGAGATTGATCGCTATCTGTGGAATCGGTATACACTCTGAAGCCTTCAAAAACTTTAATAGCTACAAGAGGTTGCAACGAGATGTCACTTTAAAACCTGTTGAAGTGAGGGGAACTATCAACCTGGGATGTATAGATTTGAAATATGCGTCATTTCCAGAGTCTGACTTCATCCTTATCCGTGCTTGAAGACTGCTTTGGGGATCTGAATCGTTGAATTTAAAAGCTGGGTCGATAGTGAACAATAGAAGAGATTAATCGCACCAGATTCGGAATTAAATCCTCAATCCTACAAAAAGATCAGACTCTGGGGATCTGCGCATTACTTTGTATAATGTTTAAACAAACTTCTGAAACTTGCCAATTGAATAGTTCTTCATAACTGCTTTTAAGACAATCAAGGTCTCTCATTTCATCTCTTGTGCCTGAGTCAAAGTGCTTATGTAGTGTGTACCGTACGGCAAAAGTCCGGGATTTTAGTATTGTCATGCCGGGTCCCCATGATAATCATGAGATATCTTCCGCCTGAACGAATCAACCGATTGAACATAATCTTTGTAAAAACTCAAGAGGAAAGGGGATTATTGGATTTGCTCTGTGTAGAGTTCTTACGGCCCTCGGTGTAGTCTAAACTATATCCAGTGTCTGCATCTGTGTAATCTCATTGATTAATCATTGAGTTATTTGCCGGCTATATTTTGCAGACTTGTGCTACACGGCAGCCATCGAATGAAGATCTACAAATCACTTCTTCTAAAACTGTACATCCCTGCACCCTCGCTATTCGATAAACTCGTGCGAACACCTAAATGCACACTTTAATAGTAATGGTCATCCATGGATCTATTTTGCTCACTCTAGCCATATGGCATTGTCTTCTTGGATGCATTATTCAGGGCTCACAAAGAATGCCAATGCACACAGATATTTGTTTCATAGAAGCTACAATCTTATACCTCCAACGCTTATGTTGTAGTAAATCCGCAGACCAAAACTCCAACACAATTCTAAATGACATATCTAAAAGATCAAACTAGGCTGGTGGGTTGTAGAGCCAATCTGTCAGGCAAAAATGAGCTTATTAATCAGATACTATTCCATGCGATATGATCAAGCCCACCATGCCCCACTCATGTTTACTTCATCTTTAAGTAAACAAAGCCCTGCTATGAAAAGTTGACTAACATACAAAAGGGCACTTTTAGACTGACCTCACACCCACACACCATAAACCCTACACCACACGAATCAAACCTACGCGTTGTTTACTAATGCCAACTCATGGTTTTCCGTACAAATTTGGAGACACATTTGAAATGGCTAGATGAGACGCGAGCTGCTGTGCCTGTTTTCGAGAAAGTAAAGGAAAAAGCTTTGGATCCCACAGTTGTATTTGATGTTACGCCCGCGCGACGAGTGCCCCGACTGCAAAGCTTAAAACGGCTTCAGGTTGTTGATCTGACGCAGGAGGACTCGAAACGGAGCTGTCAGAATGATGCAAAAAGACAAAAGAGCGATCCGCCGTCACTTGAGCGATCTCAGAGTAAACGAGAGGCACGATTTGGAGACCTTGTTAGTAAAGTTATTCCACGAATGGAGGAACTTGATCCGGTGGACTTGTTGAAACTGGTTCAAATTCAGACGGATTATATTGAAAAATGTGAGACCAAAATGGACTATTTGAGTGAGGGGGACAAAAATACAAGTGACTTTAAAGATCGCATTATTCGGTTGAATCGAGATTTTGCGTTGATGAGAGCAAAAGTAAAGTCGCTGGAGAGGGTAAGCCCATCGGAGGGTCTAGACCTTGATCCACCAAAAAGTCTTGATCCACCAAAATTAGTCGATTCACCAAAATTAATTGATCCACCAATAAGTTTAGTTGATCAACCCAAAAGTCCAGATTTCAATGACCCAACCAACACTCCAAACCACTCTCTTGACCTCATCACTTCTGAGGGAGTTGGTGTGGTTAGTTTGAGAGATGACTCAAATATGGAGATTTTAGAGAGTACGCCAATGGCGCATGTTGCGTCGTCTTCAGACTTTTCACGTGATCCCACTCCTGAGATTGTGGATCCACAAGCCAATGAAGTTGAGAATATGTCTGGGGAAGTTTCACCAATTGACACTCCAATACAACCTCGAGCTTCACGAATGGTTCCGCCGGCTAAACCAGTGGAAAGAATGGCTCCAGAGAGTGAACCGGAGGACGAAATCGAGGGAAACTACACATTCGAACACATGTTCACACAGGAATCAGAAAAAAACTACTCTGATCTGGGATCGTTTATAGACGACGATGGATCAGGAGTCCACCATTTAGACGAGCCTCTTGTTGACGACTCATACGAGGATTCCTGGTCAGACGACAACGAAGCCATTGAGGATTCTGACTTGGAGGAAATTGACGGTCTCACATTTAACCAGGAAAGAGAGGCTCTAGCAGATGTGGTGGATTTAGATTCAGAAGACGACAGAGAGCTGATCGAAATGACAGGATCGGCCGTCTCACGAAGAGCCATGATCTTGTCGTCTGATATAGTGGAGATGCCCCCACATCACGACACCATTGGTGATCGCACGACCACCCTGCATGAACCTGCATCAACTTCCCCCTTAGAGACTCAAGTAGACGTGACACATCCTTCTATCAACTCCGTCTGGTCCACTGAAGTGTTCAGTCTCCTTCGCAACACTTTCCATCTGCAAAACTTTCGTTCCCATCAGGCGGTGGCGATCGACGCCACTCTTTCTGGCCAGGACGTGTTTGTTCTCATGCCAACCGGAGGAGGCAAATCGCTCTGCTATCAACTCCCAGCTTTGGTGAAGTCAGGGAAAACTCACGGAACTACTATTGTCATTTCTCCGCTTATCTCTCTCATGCAGGACCAGGTGGCTCACCTTGTAGCCAAGGGTATAAAAGCCGGAATGGTCCACTCACGCGGAAACGCACAGGAACGACGTGAGATGATCCGCTCGTTTAGAGAGGGACTCTTTGACTTGGTCTACTTGTCTCCGGAGATGATCAGTGCGAGCGAACAAGTGAGATCGTGTGTCGCATTCTTGTACTCCTGTAGCAAATTAGCGCGCGTGGTTGTAGACGAGGCCCACTGTGTTTCCTCGTGGGGACACGATTTCCGACCGGATTACAAAGCTCTTGGGTGGTTTAAAACGCAGTATCCGGACGTTCCGTTAATGGCTCTCACCGCCACTGCCAACGAGCACGTTCGAATGGACGTGGTGCACAACTTGAACATGCGCAGTCCAAAGCTATTGCAGCAGTCGTTCAACAGAACAAACCTCTTTTACAGCGTGCAGTTCAAGGGGAAGACCCACTGGGACGAGATTGAGCATTTGGTGACGGAAAAATATGTAAACTGTTCCGGGATAATCTACTGCCATTCTAAAAAGTCCTGTGAGCAGTCGGCAGAGAAACTACTCTCATCAGGAGCAAAAGCTGGGTTCTACCATGCTGGGATGGAGCAGGAAGATCGAAGTAAAGTGCAACTCGCTTGGCAATCGGGTGAGTTGAATGTCATATGTGCCACTGTCGCTTTTGGAATGGGGATCGATAAACCCAACGTTCGATACGTTGTTCATTTGACTCTTCCTCGAACCCTGGAGGGTTACTATCAGGAAACCGGTAGAGCAGGGAGGGATGGGCTCCCATCGGAGTGTGTCATGTACTACAGTTACCGGGACGCACGAACGATTCAGACTATGATACAGAGAGATACAGAGCTGGACTATCGCAACAAGGAATCCCATAACAACAAGCTACGCCAGGTTATCCAGTACTGCGAAAATACCACAGACTGCCGACGTCAGCAGGTTCTGCAGTACTTTAACGAGTCTTTCAATCGAGCAGAGTGTCGTGCTGGATGCGATAACTGCACTCAGTCTGAGGGAGGGAATTTGGAGCATCGCGATGTTACCGAGTCTGCGAAAGGTATAGTTTCTCTTGTGAAAGCAGTAGCACAGGAACGCGTTACCCTGCTGTATTGCCAGGATCTTTTCCGGGGATCTAGATCGGGTAAAGTGATGGCTGCACAGCACGATCGGATACCGCAGCACGGTGCTGGTCGTACGATGAGTAGAACCGACGTTGAGAGGATTTTTTTCCATCTCATTTCAGAAAAAGTTCTCAAAGAGTACTCTGTGATGAACAATGCTGGGTTTGCAAGTAACTATATACAATTAGGTCCCGATGCGGATCTTGTAGCTTGTGGGAAAAAGAAGATTGTGGTTACGTTTTCCAACGAAACCAAACGACAAGTTCCTAAATTTGCTCCAGCGTCAAGCGTTTTACAGACTGCGTCGTCTGTTCCTGGAAAGCAGATTGTTCTTGCAAGAGCTGCGTTTACGTCGGATCAAGAAGAGGCTCATTTTGGAAAGTGTCTTGACGAGCTCACGATGGTGCGGCTGCGTAAAGTGGCCGAGATGGGGCTTCAGTTTTCGTCGCAGATTGTTTCGGATGCTACGCTCAACGATATGGCTCGGAAACTTCCAATCACTCAATTGGCCTTTAATGCGTTGAAAGGGTTGAAGGAAGCGCAAAAGCAGCATTTTAAAGCTTTCAAAGCGGTTCTGAGAAGGCTGAGTTCGAATAAACCGAATTCTTCTCCCTACTTTCAGACGCCCACAAAGCCTATCATCACTGATTCTACTCCAACAAAGCCTGTACAGAGGGGAGGTGAGAGGGGAAGTCAGAGAAGTCAAAGAGGGAGTCAAAGAAGTCAAAGGGGAAGTCGAGGAAGTCAGAGGGGAAGTCAGAGGGGGGCCAGACGATATTCTCAGTCAAAGAAAAAGAGTTTTACCAAAAAATCAGTCATCAGAACAATGTCATAATGGGAAGCATTTCATCGCTGTTATAGAATCAACTAAATGTGTGGTCGTGAGTGATTTGATTTGTGCACTTCTATCCTCGAAAGGAAAGACTGTATATACCTCACAAGGTGGTATGCAAGATGGATTTCTCTCAGTCTGTCATAAAGTGAGTGGTGGAATGATTTTCGAGAGGTGTGTTGTATCGGATAGAAAAATGCGAAGGCTCCATTCTCTATATCGTCAGATGCTATCATCACTTGTTTAATGCGTGTGAGGTTGAAATTGTCAGGCAATACCAGTCGCAAAACTACTCCATTCTGTCGATGGTACCAAGGTACTTATGTTGTCACCTTCAAAGACACTGAAAATATGTCACAACCAAGTTCTGCAGTGCAAAATGGTCATTTGAGAAACTGCTCCTCTGACCGACTTGTCAGTTCCCACTTTTGTCTCATGCAGTGAACAGATTACCCTTTTCATGAAACAATTAAACCTTGAGACATGGCAGGCACTCCAAAGGGCTGCCTCACAACAGCAGATTGAGAAAAGACGAAAGTAAGAGCTTATGAGCACGACTCAACTAATCCATTCTGCCTCTTTGTGATGGATTTGATCTGTTTAATTACATATATTATGCAGACTTAGACTCAAGTATGGAGAGTGACGATTTAGGTCTGGGAATTTATCATTGTCCTGATAGTCTGTGCTTGAAGCTTTGTTCAGCCGAGTCAAGAATGACCCAACTTGATGTGCTATTTATTACACTTGAACACTTTGATATCAAAACCACCAACTTCGGGTCCGGGCTGTTCAAATGACAGATGTCTTTGCATACGGAAAGGGTTTTATGTTTGCGGTAGGGCGAATAGTACACTCGCTCAAATACTTTCAATGTTTATACCTTTCGCAAACTGCTTTTGTTTCCTCCTTCCCTAGACATATGTGCGCGTCAGAACATAAATACTGTACATTTGTATCATTTTTGCATGTTTCTTTGTATTGTTTTTCGATCGGAATTCTAGAAGACTTTCTAATTTTATTTTTATTGCCTGTTTGACCTTTTCATAGTCATTATTGTTTAGTTCCTTTTTTTTGGAGTATCCTGGGTTGATTATAGGTCTTTGTGCTTTGTTTCCTTCTATTACGCAATTTCGTTTAGCTAGTCAATCAAACGTAGTGAAAGCTGCCAGTTGATTTTCTTCTATTGAAAAGAAGATGACAGACTAAAATAGGAGCTCGTCCTATGTGTTTCAGGCAACAATCAGAATGATATAGTGTAGATACACACTTTTCCTCTTATAAAACGGATGGATCAATTTCTCTGGTCAGCAGGAAAGAAATAGAGTAATTGAAGTACTTATATGTACATTTGGACATATGCTGTGCAGATATCCTGTCACGCCAAATTGATACGTATCACTTTTCCCTTTCAAACCATCCATCGCTTAACCCATGTGACTGTTGATTCTTCCAGTTTTGTGTTAAATATGTTTGAAATTATCGCCTTTTCATACTCTGAGAAAACGTGTTTTTGATTCGAGATTTTATGAAATGATTGCGAACATCCTCTAGGTGAGATCAGCCAAAAAAGGTTTGACGCTGCGTCTCATTATTCTGTGGTACATTGACCGACACTGTTTGTATGCAGTTAGGCCCGAGTGAAAGTGAGTGACTGTGTTGTCGACGTGATTGGCGTAGGGCCACTCTATTTGATCTCGAAATGGTGCATACAACTTGCATGACTTGACCGCACGGCAACTCGGTAAGTATATAAACGGTATCCTCGTTGTAGAGGTCATTCCCAGGTTCCTCAGGCTACACACAAATTACACTTTTATACAGACAAGAACGACCCATCCAAATGATTAAACTTTCAGTTTAAGGAACAGGGCCAATAAAATAAATCTACTAATAAACTACTATACCACCTTACGCAGTAATCTGAATGGATGGCTATCCTCAGCCTAATGCACAAAGGTCGGTATAACCACTGTATTATATACCGATATACAGTCGTATCTGTCATATGATATCAGTTCAGATGACATAAGCAGAAGCCCAGTGAAGTGCATTGAGGGGGTATACATAGCCTACCGAGGTGGGCAACCACGAGCGGACGACAATATCTCCTATATGTTCGTCATCACCGTTAAATGGTTTACAAGAGAGTGCATTTGTACATATATTTTCGTTACTCCCATGTACAAGTTTTTAGTGAATCAACGTTTGATGAAGACTGTCCGTACCATTTTATATTCGGTCGCATATTACAGTGTGTCAAAATCCATTAAGAGTTTTTTGCCCCTCCTTTTTATGGTTGTGGTGAATCAATAAACTATTCTTTATACTCCTCTCAACAAGTTTCAAGCTGTTTTCTATGCCTATCTCATCAAAACAAACCGATTGCCCCCCAGACAATTGAGGTCTTATAAACAACTATGGCTTCTGTCTTGTGCCATCAGGGATTTGTCTCTGTCATAGGTTATTCAAGAACGTCCAGCATCCTTTAAAAAGTGTGAGCTGGTGCATGCACGTAAGTGCATGCACCACGACGCACCACGATGCACTTCCCTTTAACGCACCCCCTCTCCCTGCACCCACGCATAGACATGCATTCTCTATTCTGCAGGTCGTGCACCTCCCAAACATGGACCCATACTGGAACAAGAACAAGAGATCCTCCATCTCTGCAGGGACGCCCTTTTCGCAAACTCTCTCGAATGACCGATTTGTGAAACCGCCGCTTCCCATTCACCCTAGCCCATCCCCGGCTCCGTCGCTCCATCGCTCATCCCACTACGACTCGGTCTACCCGATATACTACTGCGACTGGGCCAACACAGACCACACTCTCGTTGCTCTCAGCAGCTACCGCGAGGACATGTACAACCGGATCCAGGTGATTCACGGGTTTCCTGAAAAGGTGGAAGAAGAGGAAGAGTTTATAAATTTTTTCAAAATGGCTGAAACTACTGTAAACTACCCTGTTTCAAAGTTACAATGGGACCCTGCCATTGACACTTGTACCATTCCACGACTGGCCACATCGTCAGAGTGTCTCAGAATATACGAGGCACGCGACGGACGGTCCACTACGGGAAAACCACAGCTTGTAGAAAAGGCCACACTGGCCAACGGTAAAACCAAAGACTTGAGCGAGCTTCCTCCACTCACTTCCTTTGACTGGTGCAAGTGCGACCCTAGCCAGATCATCACCTCTTCCCTCGATACAACGTGTACGTTGTGGGACGTGACAAAGGGCGTAGCCAAGACACAGCTTATTGCTCACGACAGCGAGGTTTTCGACGTGCAGTTCTTGCATGGGAATAAACACATTTTTGCGTCTTGCGGTAACGACGGTTCGATGCGGGTATTTGACCTTCGTTCGCTTGACCACTCCACCATCGTTTACGAGCCTCCGCAAATGCACACAAATCCGCTGCTGCGTATATCTGCCTCCAACTACAATGCAAACCAAGTGGCAGCCGTTGAAGAGAAGAGTAACAAAGTGTTGGTGTTGGACCTTAGGTATCCCGGTGTAGCGTGGAGAACTCTACAACACCACTCAGCCTCGGTTAATAGCGTAGAATGGCACCCGTACAAGAATATGCTCATGTCGGGAGCAGACGACTGTCAGGTTTTGATTTACGATATGAACAATGCCGAAAGAGAGCCTCGCAGTAGCGACAAGGACGAACTGCCCTGTATGGCTTTTACGGATGAGGACTTTGAAGTGAATAATGTCACCTGGTCGGGTAATGGGTCTTGTATAGGGTATGTGGCTGGAAAGGGGTTTCAGGCTGTGGTGGTGGAGTGAAGCAGCTCTGAAGCAGCTCTGAAGCGAAGCGGAAGAGATGCGAAAGAGATGATCTGATTATGCACATCAGTGCGTATTTGATGCAGAGGTAAGTGTCTCTTGCATGAACATATGCACTACATGCATTTTGCTGCATTGCCCGCGTTTCAAATGCGTAGCGCAGTCTTTGCAGTAGCTTGGTTTCTATAGTTGGCTCCATGTTGGGCTCTTGATAAACTGAAAGATTCACCGAAAACTACTCACATACCATCTGTTGCATACGCGGATGATATATCCGTGGGTCGTTAGGTATACTTATCCAATTGGATTACTATGTGTTAAGCAGTACCTCAGACCAATAGTAGTACACTTGCCCTTAATCATATAGTTTACTGTCTAAGTGAGAATTGTTTCATTCGTGAAGGGGTAGTCCTTGTCTGTATAAAGTACAAGTTGTCTACATCTCTGTATCATCTGGCTGATCATTATGCACACTCCTCTCATCAGCGAGGACTCCTGTTATCAACCTACCGAGTTGCCGTGCTGCCAATTCTCCTATCATGCAAGCAATATGCACCAGGCGTATGTGACGGATTATGGGACTCGGCATCAAACCAATTTCGGTCGACTAGATACTTGATAGAGTAGATTCCAGTTTATGATTTGAAGTCCGGCTAATGGCCCTCGTTTAGGCATTCATATGCATGGTCTACTGCACTTGCGTCAATCGAGTTTGAGAATGCGCAAAAGCGGCTTCTGATCTCAAAAAGTGAGGATGAAGTAATTCTCATATGGTTATATTTAGAAAGGGATCAGAACAAACCATGTCATTTCAGCTGGTGTGAAGTTCTCACTGTCCTCTGAGACCTCGCGTCATATTTTGGTCGGTAGAGCATCTCCAGACAAGTCTAAAAATTGATAATGAAAGCGCCGTTGGTGAAGTATATACTTCTAAATGCGGGCCTGGAACACATAGTCTGACATTAACGTGTCAATGGATTGCGAGAGATTATCTACTATATATTTGTGTACATCTGATCCACCTCACGATATTCAACTTCACGAAAAAGAGCAGTGAAAGAGGTTCGAGATTCACACAATGCTCATGGAAAACTGCTTCCAGCTTTATCTCGTGTATTCTTGACCGTCGTTGAGCTACTTGTATGTTTTAGGCTTCATGAGTTGAGCTAGGGAATGCCAATACGTTCATGTGACTATAAAACGAGATGCTTTTTTTTTCACCAACTTATGGTCTGTCTTTAGATTCCAATAACTCTTTTTCCCTTCTCAGTGCTATTATAGATCACGTATTTTCTGTACACACCTCATGTGCTCCTCTCGCAGAGCCTTTGAGAAATATACTTTATGCGCTCCCTCACACCCATGGACTGAGGACAAGGGAAATGAAAAACAGTCAAATTAATTTTAAAATTATTCAGAAACTGTTTCAAGAAAAGGTACAGGCTCATTAGATCAACCTATCTTGCGGTTGTTATAGCTCGCAACAACTACACTGACATGAGGATAGTAACATACTCAAAAAAGTGCTGGGAGGAGGCATCATTTTTACCTTTTTTTTTTATAAGTGATGCCATAATCAAGGCGGAATCTGTGTATGTCAAGTACGTCAAGCTTTTCAGGGAGCCTTCAAAGCGAGTAAAAAAGCTAGATTATATAGGTGGGGGTATTACTATGCAATGACATGCATCTCCGCACTTTGGAAACACACCAAGCCCCAGTTCATTCCGCTATTTGCGTAAATAGAGACTGAAGTCGTGGGACTAGAGGGATGGCGAAGTATGATGAGAAAAAGATCCACAGCAGCTGATACTGGAGAATGTCAGTGCACGTTTTTCCTCTGTTGAACTTGCATGATAAAAAAAATAAGTATAGCTCCAGAGAGCAAAAAGGAGTTGGTTACACAGAGGAAGGGTCTCTTGATGAGGAGATAAAACTCGTGCTTCACATACTCAATCGAGTCAATAGTGTCAGCATAGGAGTAAGCGATCCATATACTAACAGCAAACAAATATGCTATAAAAGCAGTTGGCCATTCCGCAAAACGTGGCACGGAAAAATCAATGGAAAACACAGCCTCCCACGGAAGTGAAGTAATGGTGAAAATAGTAGGTTCTTAGAAGGGATAATATGAGGTCAAGTCGCATATATGCTACACTGCATAATAAAATGCCTGGTTATGCACGTGCGCATACATCTGCATACTCTCATGCAAGTCCCCCACTTCGAAATCCCCCACGTTCATGCCAAGCCTTTAGAGACTTTGTTGAGGAATAATCAGCAAGCTCGGATAAGCTGAAGGTCAGATACTGCAGTTTACGCTACTTCAGATCTGTAAATTGTTATTACGAGACGGCAAAGTCTATCCTCACACAGTCCATAGATTGATAATACGAGACGGCAAAATCGAGTAATATCTCTTCTGCTGATGACAAAATTCAGTCATGCTACAATCTGCAAATAGTAACCAATATTAGCCATGACTAAAACAAATACCTAAAGTCTGGAGAGATATTCGATTCGTCATTTCCCTTTCCGAGTTCCCCCTCCCACTCCATTTCTCCTCTTTCAATCTTCTTGTTCAGCATAATGAGCCTAATTCTCAAGAGTACAGCAATGGCAATTGCAAGCAAGATAAAAGCCGCGTTGCAGCTAAAGGCCACAATGTACCGTGGCTCGCCAAAGTAAAGGAAACTGTTCCAGATGGAGGTGGAGTTTGACAGACAGTTCATCAAAGAGAGCGAAATAGCTCTCTTCATCGGCGGACGAGGAACACAGTTTGACAGCCATGCCAAGATGGTGGTGTAGGAACTGTAGATGGAAGGGATCATGATGCACATGGCAAAGTATCTTGCTCCAACGTTGAGAGTGGCTGCAGAAATGATAAAAGAGGCCAAAGTCACAAACAACGGTGCCACGGTATGCCAGAACCTCTCTCCAGTCTTGTCTGCGTGTCTGGACCATAGGAAAGTACAGATCACTGCAAGCATATAAGGCGGTGCAGTAAGACAGAGAGTGGTTATTCTGTCAAATCCCAAAGTGCCGACAACCGATGGGAAGAAATTGGTAACACCGGCTGCTGCCACAACAAAGGATAGGATCCCGGTAATCATCCATACTTTGACATCTTTGAAAGCCAGTTTCAAAAAGTGCTTTGTCGAAGTGTCCGAGTCCATTTTGTCCGAGTCTTCCTGACCGACGTCGGTTTTCAGTTTCCAAAGAAGAAGGTCCTTTTCTTGTTGGGTAAGGAATTTGGTGTTTGCGGGCATATCCGGAAGGATGTAGTATGCAAATGGTACAAGGGCCACTGTGATAGCTCCTTCAATGATAAAGAGCCATCTCCATGGTTCGAGTCCGCGAGCATGAGCCATTCCGTTTGTGATTCCGGCTGCAATGAGACCTGAAAAGGCTCCCGATAGAAGTGAACCAGAGTACAAAATGGAGTTTCTCAAAGTAAGCTCTCTTTTCGTATACCACGAACTCAAAAGGTATAAAGCGGATCCGAAGAAGCCAGCTTCCACAAAACCAAGCAGGATTCTAATAGCGATCAAACCACCAAAACTGGTGACTGCGCCTGTGCAAGTAGAGATGATTCCCCAGATGGTCATTACGATGGCCATGTATGCCGAGGGTCTCCCACTCTTTTGCATGATGATGTTGGCTGGAATCTGCATAAGAATGTAACCGATGAAAAGAACAGAAATGGCAGTCTGGTACTGTGTGTCTGTGAGTCCCAGGTCTGCCTGAAGACCGGAAATACGAGCAGCAGCGATATTGTTTCTGTCCAAGTAGTTGAGAATGTACATCAGCACAAGCATTGGAAGCAGACGGAGATCCACTTTGAGCATTGTCTTTTTCTCAAATTTTTTAAACTCCTCTTGGTTCATGTCGCGAAGCGACTCTGGAAGCGAGAGGTCAGGCCCAGCCTTGAAGTCTTCGCTGGTGGTGGTGGCAATCTCCTGGTGGATAGCGTCGGGTTTGGATTCCATTGATTGGTGAGTCTTTGGGAATTCGGTGTATCTTATATATGCCATCTTTCTCCGCATTTGAAAAGTCCCCCTAAATTGAGGATCTGCATGCATGATGAATGCGGGGGAGAGATTTGATGCGATTTTGTGGGCCTCAAAGGCGGAATAATCTGCTGGTTTTTTCAGAAATGAGTCACACCTATTCCGGCTTAAATTAAGGAGGAGTTTTTATCAAACTTGTACCATGATTCAGCCGGATGCTACTATTCTCGGATCATGACGTGGCTTATGCATGACCATGCATCCCCCACCATGCAGCCCCCACTTTTGTCCCCCACCCTTGCATTTCGATGAGTTCGGGGAATGATATTGTGGGGCTGCATGTGGTGGGCCCTGAATGTTGGGAAATGAATGTTCGGAGATATTGTATGGGGATGTTGGTCATGCAATGTCGACCTGACTAATAGATTTGGGTGTACATATGTATAGTGCTCAGTTTATTTGATACAACAAATGTTAGTAATGATCTTGTTAAATGGTGTATCGATTTGTGTTTATTGTGCCTACAAACAGTGATGAAAGTGGTGCGAGTCATAGAGTCATATTTTTTTTTAGATTTTTCGCGTTACATTTAACCATATTTAACTAGATAAATACATATCAAATCAACTCATGATTGAGTAAAACCCAGGAGGAAAGGAACCACATGATTTGTTGCTTCAAAATTCTCATTTATAGAAGCATGCCATTAATCATCCGTGCACCACGGTATGATACCTCATCCATACGAAGATGTATGTCTGGTAGATATTGGTCGATGCTGGGGGAATAGTATGCCAACAGGTGAAGAAAGTAGAATTTCTGTTCCGCACACGGAAGGAGTGCCTGGTGATCAGTTTATTCTCCAGGCTAAGTAAAAGAGCTTTAGCTTGGTCTCGGTCGTGCAAAGGGGAATCCGGTAGCGACGTCGTATCAATATGCGTGATGGTAAACCATGCCTGCAGATACTGAACAAATCTTGCGGTGAAGTGATTCATCATGTCGTTGGGAAAGTGAGCCTCACAGAAGTGGCCATAGAAGGCGTTGATAAGATCCAATCCATCTGAATACGTTTGCCATATATATCATACTCGCTAGATTATTAATTGAAGCCAAGTAAACCACAATTAGTCTATACTACTCTACTACTTAACACAGTAATCCAAATGGATAACTATGCTTAACTTAACGCATTACGGGATTTCATCCCCGTAAGCCAATAGTTTTTTTGTTTTAAAATTCCTCGTACTACTTGATCTCCTGCATAACAAAGTGGAGGCCTTGAACTCCTCTCAAAGAGTTGTCTATTATTGACCACCCCTGAGAGACTCGTCAAGCTGCATAGTGATGGCTTCTTAACATGCAAGAACATGCATAATTTCATGCATTTGCCATCAAAGAAAGTACTTGTTCTGTCTGCGCTGTCCCTGTGTTGCACATGACTCCTGCATGATGCTTGCAGAAATTATTGAGTATAACGTTCTTCCGAACTAGACCAATTTTTGGAGGTTGCGATCTTGGTGAATACTGAAAGAAGGTTTATTGCAAAAGCATATCCGGTAATGGGCCTACTAATTTCGACAAACCACTGCATTTATGAACAGTTCCAAAACTACACAATATCACTTACTCAACAGTCGCTAACATAATCAAGAGATGGCATTAATACAAGTTCAGTCAAACCGCATAGCTTCATTCAATAAATATATACGCCCACAACAGAGCTTTCAACGAAAGTGTTAAGCTATCGGTTCCCAACGCTGACAAACGCTGACAAACCCAAACTTTAGATATTCCAAACTCGGTTGGTGTGATGAAAATAGACTCAATCGCCCCTTGGTCTTGCTGCGTTCCTGCGCAGATGTGGGGGTAAGTCACTAAAACTCGTGTTAAAAATATTGTGATCCAACCAAAACGTAGCGTTAGGGCGTCTCAGATGTTCCACCAAAGCAACGTGTTCGTATTCCTCAGCAAAAAGGTCAAACATCGACAAAGGTACATCTTCACAAGGGTTTCTGTTCGACATAAGCGTATACGCTCTGTTCTCCTGCAAAGAGATAGCAAAATCACCATGAGAACTATTGAGAGCCCTTCTCATCAAAACACGTTCTCTTTCTTGGTTTTCAATACCATCTCGAATATTGATGTCAGCTCCACCGGTCGTTCTGTTTACATAGCGATACACCTCTGCAAACCATTCGTTTTCGAAAGGATACAAAAGCATTCCACCTCTGATTCTTCCTCTGTACCGCTCCATTGGGACTAGCAACTGACGCTGGGCGTTTTCCACAGAGTAATGCGACCACTTCACTTCAACGGTGAAATACGGAATTTCAACCCCTTTTCTTAAAAATACAAGGTCTGGTTGGAATTTCCTGCCTCCACGGGGTAAATGGATATCACGACCAGATCTCACATTTACAAAGAGCCCGGGGCTTCTGATTGAGAGATTCGTGACTCTTGATAAACACTCTGGCACAAATGCGCTTGCCTCAGAATGCTGAGGGGTCGGCATAAAAACCATAATTCCAGGAACAGTACTGAAGGGATCATTTCTCACGTTAAAGCCCTGAGTGAGAGTCTTGTAACAAACCTGTGTTTCTCCATCCCTGACAAACTGATCATAGTCAAGACTATCGAACTGAGTAAGCATACGGAACGGGTAATCATCCTTTGAATTAGCGAGTTTGGAGATTTCTTTAGTAATTGCCTGCGTGGACTTTGAGAGACGCTTCCACTTGTTCGCCCCAATGGCTTGCATCACGGGATTATCTACCAGAG
>JAJLWQ010000044.1:0-11056 GCA_030570875.1 Citeromyces matritensis
ATTGTCTCCGAAAGGAAAGAAGAGGAGTCGAGAAGCTTTACCGTGAGCTTCAACTACACGCAGGACGATGCGGATGACGACGCACCGTTGGAGAAAGCGGTCGAGACGGGCAAAGTTGACATTGACTATTCTCAGCCAGAGCTTCTATGGGGGATTCCACCATCGCTTTTTCAATTGTTTGACAAAACAGTCACTGTGGCTAATCACAGAAACTACTTTGAGCGCAAAAAGCTATATCCTCGTAATTTCCCCAAGATATGCTGCGATCTGGAGGACGAGCTCATCAACTGGGAATGCGAGTGGGATTTAAAGGAAGACTCGATGCACAGGGCACTTTACCACCAGAGCTACGCTTTCTACAATGCGCTTCTCGTTTATTTTTTGCGTCTCATCAAGGACCGCGATCCCAATTTGCTACAGAACAAAGTGCAGTGGGTGATCCATCATCTTGAGAGTATTGTGGACATTGAAGGGGAAGATTTCAGCATGACTCCCATCTTTTGGACTTTCTTTATAGCGGGATGCGATGCCATGAAAGCAGACTTGCAGCGTCGTTTCTTTAGCTTGATGAATGGGTTCCCCGGTCAATGGATGGCTAAGCAGGTGATGATACATCTGTGGAATATGAGACGTGACGAGGAGATAGAAACCTCCTGGTTGGATATGGTCAAGTCATGGGATATCAGTGTGTTTCTATGACAAACATGGAAGCTTATTGGAAACGATATGACTCGCCGTGTTGTCTGTCTATAAATCTAGACAAACAGTATACATCTGCTCTCATCCGTACAGCAGATTCCAGTCTGAAAGGCGCAGCATCATGCTGGGAGCTAGCCGGTATGAGCTATGAAAGTATAAGAATTGAGGGATCGATATCCGTGTTGAAATCCCTTGGTGGGTTCATGTATAGTGATAACCCTTTTGTCAAGTCGCCTTGCGGAAAGATATATATACACTGAGACTGTTTGCGATATTACTGTTGATTTTTGTTAATTAATTGGTTAGCTGGTTTGTTCGCACTTGACCTTGAACAGACATATATTTGGTGGTACATAACTATGGATGAACCTGTGTATATTGCAATTATACATCATCCATCGGACACATCGGTACCATTATTGGCTAACAGCCATTGATCTCTATTGATTACTGGCTCGTCAGCTTTAACATCGTTCGCGATCCGACATCAGCCTCTCAGCATATGATGCGGTTAAACTCGGCGCAGTGCCCAGAGGAGTATGAGAATGATAGAATGTTCATTATTACGCATTGGCTATTTGAAGCTTATCAAGATTATGCAGTTTTGATCTTCTCAGATGTTCATAAAGCTATGCATAACTTGATATAATCAACTTCACTACTAAACTATAAACGAGTCAAAATGACATATAGTGAGGTGTATAACCTCACCCGAAGCTTACATTTCATAAACTAACTTCTTGCATATTTTCTTGAAAATCTGAATCGAAGCACTCCCCTTCAACCGCTGACTGCGGCTCATACAATCTGCATAATGGGCAGATAAATGCATTTCCACTAGTGACGCCAGTCATACTGAAAAGACTAATAAGTTGTGTGCAGGTAAGTAGATCAAGGGAGTGAGGGAAAGATAATAAAGCAAGGTTGCCATTTTGTGGAGTCCTCTGAATACCAGGGTGTATATTTGGCCTTGAATCAATGGATGATACACTTTGCATGCATGTGTGAAAACGAAAACACATAGGAAGATGTCATCGCCTTCAGATCATGGTAAGGTATGTCAAACATAAATTATCCACTGTTTCCGATTCTTCCGGAGTGCGTAGAATGCCAAAACTACGAAAGTCGTCTTTTTGTCACAATACCAGTTCATTTTAAAGCAAATCTGAGCACGTGGTGTTTTAAGGCAGGTTGATAATGATATGTATAAGTAAAACAAAGACATCCCCTCCCTTGAATCATATATAGGTTGAAAGACACACAAAAGCAGACGACAGTGATCATAAACTAACAAGCCCGAGAAAGACAGCTTGACGTTATCATATAGGGCAATCTTTTCATGTCTGTCGTCACTTTCAATATGATCTGATTATCTTTGAAGTGAAGTGGAAGAGATGGTCTTTATTCGATTTCACTTCAGGTTTTTTCAAGATCGATTTGTGGTCAAATCGATCTGCAGAAGGCTTCTGTCCCAAAGAAATTAGTGCATCTGATATGGCTTTCTTTAAAGACTGAGACGATGGCTATTCAAAGTTTTCACTGTAGAACATGGCGTGCTTCAGGTCTTCAAGCTTGAGTAGCTGATTAAGTGCTTTATGTGACATTTTGGTTGCATGAACAGGTCAATACACAGTCTTTTAAGTGGATACGCGTATGCATGTGCTTTTATCAGTATTGTGACCGAATACGTCAGGACCATTAGTGCTTTAGCACAGATTGAGCCATAGGCGTATTTTTTTTTAGACCGAAAGGAACGCAATATATAATTAGAACCGGTAGTATGGGCACTATTCGGACTAACTTAAAGTAATGAGCTACTTATATAGTCTAGCGTGCATGAACGATATGCATCTTCATGCACTTGATGTATTCAAGTCATGAGAAAGCCTATATCGATCACTTCACACTGGAAGACATCACGACTTGATGGTGATCATCTATTGGATTCAAGGCTTTGACTGAGGGTGCATAAACCGCCTCCCAATCCATAGACAGGTATTTATCTCAGCAGGTCAGGCAACCAAACTCAATTCTCTGTAAAGAGTGTCAAAAGTCAGACCATGCAGGACCTCGTGTAACAAAATAAGTGTATATGACCCCTGCTGTTATAATACCAACTTTTACATGGCGGGGACATTGTATCAATATATAACCATCCGTAAGGAATACTCAAAAACAGTGAAAAGGCCGCCATCAAGTAGCCACACATTGATTTCACAATCATCTCCTTTTAAGATCATCTCTTCAGCTTCGCTTCAGAGATGCTTCAGAGATGACTACACAGCATTGAACAAAAATCATTTCTTTTATCGTGAACAAAACATTTCTAAATATCGTAAACAGAACTCCATTATAAATCGTACTCTTCGTATGCTGGGATGTCAAAATGGAAGAAGGGAGTATTTGATCCCGTTATGGCAGGCAAGGCATCAATCTCAGTCTCCTCTTGAGCAAAGACATCAGTCTTGTCTCGTATAGATTTATACGTCTTCCCGACATACACATACCTTGCTTTGAATTCTTCCTCGTCCAAGGTGGACTCAGATCCAAACCCACCAGCGATAAGAGCTCTTCTAATCCATGGGGAGAGGATCCCGCTAAAGTGGAACTCTACATCGGCGGCCGTGTATAGGTACAGCCCCTTGCGCAGATCCATCAAAGCCTGTACACCTGTGGAGTCGATGGCAGTGACGGAGGCAAAATCGAGATGCAAAATTTTGAGCAGAGGTCTGGGATCTTGAGGTTCATCAACAGAGGTGTCGGAGACATCAGAGATATCGGCCTTGTTCCGGCGAAAGATATTGCGGAAATTGGGCAAGCTCCATGTGAGTTCGCCAGGATCGTTCCAAGGGCGGTCGGATTTAGACTTGTACAAGACCGCGTTCCCGCGACGGGTGGTGCGTTTGACCTCGTCCAAGATGATATCGATCTGTTTGGAGGCGTTGGGGTATGAGAACGACTCGGATGGCCTGAAAACCACCACTCCCGCAGGAGGAGGAGTCACAGTAATCTCGCTGTTGATAAGAGGAGCGTGTGTGAATGGCTGGGAAAGTGGAGAAACCTTTTGTGGAAGAGGAACCCATCTTGTGACGAACGAGAGTGGAGACTGGGGAACTTGAGCCACTCTGACTCTTCCCAAAAATACTCCATTTGGCATAGAAACTCTCCAGAGAAGCACAGCCGCAGAAGCACACATGGCAAAGTAGATACCCGTTTCGATAGAGTGGAATACGGACAAAATGACAGCGACAACAAAGATAAAGGCATCGAGCGGAGCAATTCTCCAGAAATTCAAAGAGTGCTTGTAGCTTGCAATCAGGTCACTGACCGCATGAATGATAATAGCAGAAAGAGTAGCCTTGGGGATATAGTAGAAAGCGTCTGTAAAACAGTACAGAGCCAACAACACTACACCACCGGTGAAAATTCCGGCCAACGGAGTGCGAACTCCGCATTTGGATTTGAGTGCAGAACGAGAAAACGAACCAGTTGATGGGTAAGCCATGAAAAAGGTGCCCACCAAATTGTTGACTCCGATAGCCACCAATTCTTGGTCTGGGTTAATTTTGTAGTCGTTGACTCTTCCGAAACTCTTTGCGATGGAGATGTGTTCTAACAGCAGAATGATGACCGAGACTGGGATCTCTCCAGCCATGTGGTCAACGATTCCTGAAGGGAATTCCATGACGCCCACGTGTTTTAGGCCGGATGGAACAAGTCCGATTGTCTTGATCGGGTGGTCACCGTAGATTCTGAAGCATCCCCAGCAGATGAGCGTAGCAAACACTATAACAAGAGCGTTACGCATCACCTGGAAGTAGAAAAACCACAACTTTTTGTGCGGGTATCTGCGCATCCCCCAGTCTGTAGCGAATTTGATAAAGTACAAGATGAAGAGGGGGACAAGACCGAAAGCGGCATCGACGGATGTTTTCGGCAAGTTTTTCAAAGTTTCAATGATAACCATGTACGTTGCTTGACGGGTATTGACTGAAGAGTTGTAACCCATCAATGCTGGAACTTGACCGCTGATGATGGAAAGAGCAGAGCCGGTCATGAATCCCATAACGGCCGGGACCGGAATGTACTCTAGAATGAACCCAAGTCTCAAGATTCCCATTCCGGCAGCTATAGCACCGCAGATTAAAGCGAGAACCGTTGCGATCACCTCCGGAGAAAAGTTTCCGCCCTTTTCTTCAACCTCGGAAATAACTTTACTAACTTGCATCGACATAACAGCCACTGGACCAATTGAAACGTCTTTGGAAGTGGCGAAAAGCGAGTAGACAAATACTCCGACAAAACTGGAGTAGAGTCCAAACTCGGGAGAGAGCCCAGCCAGCTGAGCGTACGACATTGACTGTGGAACCAAGACACATCCGACGGTAATACCGGCAATTAAATCTCCGTACAGCCATTTCAAGTTGTAATGAGGAAGCCATTTTATAATGGGGAAGAGAGACTGGAAGTAGTTTTTCGTCTTTTCTCCCGGATGGGCAAAAGTGGTGGATGCCCAGTCTTTGACAGTGACTACCGGTTCATCGTATGGAACCACCTTTTGCCATTCGGTGTTGGTTTTAATGCTTTCCTCTTTTTCGGGGAAAGACATGATGATGGATTATGGGATTGGATATGCACTATATACAAATTTGACATATGATTGTGGCTTTCAGATTTCATCGTGGCACGTGACATTGAAAAATCGCACCTGCATGAAAAAAGCAATCCACGTGCATAATTACAAAGCCTTTTTGTGAGGGATAAAAAAAGAAAAAATATCAGGGGTATATGGGTAATTCTGTGAGTGAGCGAAGCGAGTGAGCCCAGTGATGGGTCTTTTTAGATTTTATGTGAACGAGCGAAGCGAGTGAATGCAGTGACTGGATTTTAGTGTAGCATAGAACTGTGAGCGAGCGAAGCAAGTGAACACAGTGATTGATTCTTAATCTATGTAGCATAGAACTGCTCTCTCTTATGTGAACGAGCAAAGCGAGTGAATGCACTGATTGAGTCTTGAATTTGTTTAGTATAGCTTTGTTACTATTCAAAATAGTTTGGAGTCATGACAGAGAACTGTCACGTGATTGTGAAAAGCCCCTCGAGGTGTATTAATAAGCTAGTTTGTGAATCTCACCAATTAGTTTCATCACTTTCTTTTGGGTTTCCCTGTCTCTCCAAATTCAATGGGATTCAATGAATAGCAAAGCCCTGTCATTTGAAAATCACAAACTGCAATCCATGAAGTCAATGAGAGCGTACTGATCTTCTACACATCATTTATTCGTCTCTTTAAGGGTAGTTGAACTTTCAGATGCCTTAACTCGGTTTAAAATCAAGGCTTTGTCCCACTTGACAGCCGGTGGGTAGAGTAAGCCTTTCGGTTTTTCCTTTGTGTTACTTCAAGGTTCTTGATTGTGTTTCTCGATTGTGTGCAAACGCACCCATTTTTGTAGACTCTCAGCTCACTGAAAAAAATCAGTTTGTAGACAACGAGGACAATTGATCCCATTTCTCTCCGCGAGCAGGATTGATTGTGAAATATACCACTGGTCTGTAGCCTCCTCTCTCATCAAGCTTCGGGTTTTTACGAAAACCTTCCCTGCCCCATTGACTGTCATTTTGAAGACGTAAGATCTAGAGATGCTGATGGATTGCAGGCATTCCTGTACTGGCAAGGCTTTATGTGACACTGCTAAAGAGATACACACTGCGCATAACGTTGATCAATGTCAACTGAAGTCTGTGCATTGCATACTCAGGAAGTATAGGCAAGGTTACACCATTATTTCGAGATTGTTGACTTCGAAACGCTCAATGCACATGAAAAGAGTTTGATTCCTTCATATGAATCATTCACTTTACTCTACTGATGAAAAAAAGAAACCTAAACAATGTAGTCAGTGCCATTCATGAGGGCTAACAAAATAATAATCAAAGGCTGAGGTGTACCCACAAATTGAAGGGCAAAGACAGGTTCCTGCAAGAAATAGGCGCCCTGCAATCACCTGCATGAAAGAGCAGCTTATCTTATAAAGCCGAAGAAAAAATTTCATCTGACGTGATTAGGTGATAACAAAATTGGCACAATGGCGTAATAATATGTGGCGCACTCGGTTTTGGCCGGATTCTTTGCATAACCAATTTAGAAATTTCTTTTTGTACATTAACAAAGTTTGGCCAGTACATATCTGCTCAAACGACAATCATAAACGTTTTTTTGCCAAGAAGCACCACCTTGTACAGTGTCCGAGCCTTGAACGGAAGAAAATTGACCCGTGGAATGGTCCTTTAAAGTGGAGAAAACCGTCGGAGCCATCATCCAAGTCCATAACAGACATTACTTGTATAGACACTGTGTTGTACTGCTTTCTGTAAGTATGACCTAAGGTACAGGATAAGTGCTCTTCTCTACATCAATCTGGGTAGCCTACATATTCTTCGACACTCACAGAATCATAAAGCAGCAAAATGCACTCCGCCTAGTGAATACCGGAGTCTCATTCTACCATTTCAATTTGGCCAGAGAGTCAAGCCATATTCATAAAACCCTTTAGAGCCTGTAAATGAAAGGAGAGTGTGCATCGTGATGGTGAATGTTCAGTAGCACCAGCCGTTACTGCCATGGTTTCCCTACCCTCACAACACATATGTCTGCTGTACAAGACATTAGTAAAGCCAGAAACGGGCATCGGCTACCCTTTTATGCATCTTGCAGGTGAGTGCTCTACAGCGTAAGTATGTGAGGGGACGGCGAGATTAATGTAACGATTCATAGTATGAGTCTCATATCGAGACGGAAATCTTATGAGCCAAGATGGAGACACAGAATTTGTACATACTTGAAAATTTCCTTTTCTAGTTTCAGGTTCTCCAAGAACTTTTGAGGTGGTATATCAAGTCTAAGATCTACGAAATCTGAGAGCATTGCTCAAATCTGTCAGAAGAGGAAAGTATCACGGTCGCCGCGCGTATTACGGCACACCGAACTTTACATGTGCAATATCCGCGGATACGCCGTAGTGTATCCGGAGATTGCCGAAAACAGGTAGGTTGATAGAGAAAACTTAGGGACGCTACACGAATCCATCCACATCCTACAAGAGATCCAGTCAATCCTTCCATTTATATTGTTAGTGGCTTTTGGACTTTTCCTGCTAGCGATATTATTTCTGAGAGTCACCAGTTCCCACTGTGCTTATTCATTCTCATCAAGCACCTACCTCTGCAGAATACTTTGTACCCAATTTGTTGCTTGTCGATGTATTTGATCTTTCAGGATACCTTGGATCCTAGATTTATGTTTCCAGTGAAAGACCTTGTCCAATGTTTATTTACCCCATCATGAATACCGTTTTTTGAACAAGTAGAGCCGAATTACGGTCTACGCCATTGCGACTCCTGATAAGGAGCCAGCAGTGCCTGACAACGAGTCAAAGCAAAAAAAAAAAGCGTGATGTCTTTGGGCCTTGTCACCTGACCAAGAATGAAAGGCTAGTCTCTTGCGGCTCAACCTTTTCTAAACCTCATCTTGCATTTCACTATAGAGACTTATGCTGCAAGTCTTAGTGCTCAAATCAGAGCTAACCATATGAAATCAAAACTGTTTCAATACGTCTATCATACTTGAAGGCGAGCATCACATGAGTACTCTTTCGTCCTTTGCATAAGATAGGACAGAGTGTATAATACAAGCACAACACTATAGTATAAATAGCAGCATAAAAATCCTCGTCTATTTTTTTATTTTCACTGACAGACTCCATTATACTGAATGTACTTGACGGAAAATTTACTGCATATCAAGGGAAGAATATAATCTACAGGTTTGCCGCCGCTTATATGTAATGATGCGGTGGCTCAATGGTAGAGCTTTCGACTCCAGTTGAGTTCATCAGCAGTCATCGAAGGGCTGCAGGTTCAATTCCTGTCCGTGTCAATTACTTTTTTCTTTTTACCTCATCTCAACACCTCGCATCCCCACACCACGTTCACGATGGCATCTCAGCTAGACCAAGAATTTCCCTCTTTTGCTCATCTTTTCGAGGTGCCCACCTTGAAATCACTGGGAATCTCCGAAACCGACACCTCTGAGTCTCTTTACTTTTGTGGCAATTCTTTAGGGCTCATGCCCAAGTCTACACGACAGGCTGTAAACGACGAACTGGACGCTTGGGCTTCACGAGGAGTCGAATCGCATTTCAACCATACTAAAACCTCGTGGGTCGATATCGACCTTCCTGCTGTGCCCCTAATGGCCAATTTGGTTGGTGCTAAGAGTAACGAAGTGGCTATTATGGGTACTCTTACAATGAACCTAAACTCTCTTTTATGTGCCTTCTATAGACCAAAGGGAAAGAAGAGAAAAATTCTATTTGAAAAACAAGCTTTCCCCTCTGATTACTATGCTTTTTTAAATCAGGCGAAAATGCATGGTGGTGACGAAACCGATCTGCTTCAGCTTTCTCCTCAGGAAGGGTCTACCCACTTGGAAACAAGTGACATTCTGAGGGTGATTGAGGAAAAGGCGGATGAAATAGCGTTAGTGTGCTTTTCCGGCATTCAGTACTATTCAGGTCAGTTTTTCGAGATGGAAAAGATAACAAAATGCGCAAAGGCCAACAACTGTGTAGTGGGATGGGATCTGGCTCATGCGGTGGGTAACGTAGAACTAAAACTCCATGATTGGGATGTAGACTTTGCCTGCTGGTGTTCTTACAAGTACTTGAATTCCGGTCCTGGAAGCATCGCTGGTATATTTGTCAATGAGAAGTGTGGGAAGGATGTTCCACGTTTGGCCGGATGGTGGGGGAACAATGCTGTGGACAGGTTCAAGATGCTTGAACAATTTGATCCTATCGAAGGGGCTCTTGGTTTTAGACAATCAAATCCAAGTGTGATCGATGTGGTTTCGTTACACAACTCTTTGAAAATTTTCGAAAAAGCCGGAGGAATGACTCAGTTGCGTAGAAAAGGTTTGCAAATGAGCATTCACTTACAGAAGGGTCTGGAAGAGTCGCCTTTCTATGGGGAGGAGTTCCGCATTATATCTCCTTTGGACCCGCTTCAAAGAGGTTGTCAGATTTCGTTATTTTTCGAGTCAAAAACAATGGAAGAGGTGTTTCAGTTCTTGCATTCAAACGGCGTTATATGCGATGAGAGACGGCCTAATGTTATCAGAATAGCCCCGGCTCCATTGTATAATACTTTTGCGCAGATCGACCGGGTGGTGGGGCTGATTAATATGTCTTTCATGTGAATCTTTGAAGCGAAGCGGAAGAGATGACTTTATTTTTTTTTTTTTATGCTTTAGACATTCCTAAGATCATCGGTTAAGTGTATATTATCATCTTTTTGTTTATTAGAAATTTATGTTAATGTGCTCATCAAAAACTAAACTTCGGCGTTTCATGTCCATCAAATCGAGAAAGTGATAAGAACCAATAGCCTTCGTATTATAGCCGCACCTACTGCTACTACTTTCAGCTGAACTTTGTCATCATAGTCTATAGGAATGGTTAAGCTACGATTATATCTGTCATGGTGACGAGATGAGGGACCAGCCATGGCTGGATCACCTTGATCATGGATCGGTCTCACTGGGGAGCTACTGCTTATCTAGTTAGTTGTCATTGTAGATGGGTGTCAAATAGGTATTATCTTCTATATAGAGAAATATCCAAGTTGTCCGGATTGAATTAGATATTGTTGGATCGGATAGGATACCATGTCGAACAGAGAGGAATGTTGCCTCTACATATACCGCCAGTAGTTTGCTGCCAATTCTCCCTTTTATGCAATATGCATAGTGCCTTGTCATATTGGCCAATCAGTGTTGTCTGTGTATCCAAACCGAGGGTGCGAACCCTCGGTATTATGTAATAACGATTGGGGCTATGATGATATTGGCCCGACAACTGATATCTGGCTAGATGACTAGGCAAGAACGTCACCCATGGGAGATTCGGGTTGTGAATACAACACCAGGCCTCATCGGCCAATGGGGCGACCGTTGTTTAGGTCTTTTGGTTTAACTCCTCACATATGACAGTTTGGTCTATATGCGGTCTACTGCATGCGTATGCATCCGCATATGCAGTGGAGCATAATGTTTGGTCTTATGCCGAAGTGAGTGACTATGCTCAGATCATTACTTCTAGAAGGTGACTACAGTCGTCATTTTCCTTCCTGGAAGTGGACAGGTTTGCCAAGTAAACTTCCCTCCTTATGTTTCGGAGTAACTAGCTGGGGTTATAATATAACGCTGTTTGTTACGTAGTATGTTTTTCTATGTTTAATACTTACTCTATGCTGACACTTTGTTACTTTAATTTTTGTCATCATCATATGATCTACACCA
>JAJLWQ010000044.1:13034-44487 GCA_030570875.1 Citeromyces matritensis
TTTGGTTTAACTCCTCACATATGACAGTTTGGTCTATATGCGGTCTACTGCATGCGTATGCATCCGCATATGCAGTGGAGCATAACGTTTGGTCTTATGCCGAAGTGAGTGACTATGCTCAGATCACTACTTCTAGAAGGTGACTACAGTCGTCATTTTCCTTCCTGGAAGTGGACAGGTTTGCCAAGTAAACTTCCCTCCGTATGTTTCGGAGTAACTAGCTGGGGTTATAATATAACGCTGTTTGTTACGTAGTATGTTTTTCTATGTTTAATACTTACTCTATGCTGACACTTTGTTACTTTAATCTTTGTCATCATCCTATGATCTACACCATGTTATTCCAGCATGCAATCATTTATAGTTTCTCCACTGCTATACTCGCAAACGACAGCCTACTCGATAATGTACGTATGTGTGTAACCTCTACTTTGCGTAATGGTGACCTTTCTTTTTTGCGAAACAGAAATCATTTGATTCAGCTGTCGATACTAAACCTCGTGACGACTTTTGCCTGTCACTTTTGTTTTCTACTACTTTTGCCTGTCCTTTTTCTTTCGTTATCTTTTTTTTTTTCTCAAGGCATCTTCTGCTTGTTCCACCTCCTTCAAGTACTGCTCCTACAGCTGACCCTTCTGATTCTACTGCTAGTGAGCGGAGACGTTAACGAACTCGCGAGAGAAAGAGAAGACAGCGTGAGAGGCGTCCACAGTTGATCGTCATTACTGAACAAACAGACTCTGGTGAACTGGGACGTCATTTCACTTACGAGAGAATGGCAAGACTGCGTGAGAAACGTAAATCGTCTATTCTCTCATAGTCAGGTAATGGTTTAGTGTATATTAACACCTTTTCTTTCATTAGAAATTTATGTAAAGTGTGTTCAGAGTGTATAGGATTAGGTCGTGAGTTAGGTATGTTCTATGAGGTAGCCAAGTTAGGACTTCAACAAAGAAAGTGTATAGAATTGAATGAGGTATGTTGTATGAAAAGGCACTGGGGTGCATGCATCGTGTGTGGTTTCAAACATTCTTTATTATTACCGATCATCACATTATCATGATCACAACTGATGAAAGCTGCTCCCCTCGGTGACTAATTGTGAGTCTTCCATGTGTTTAGTGGACTCACATGACTATAACTCACCCATTTGTCATGAATACTGTCCATGGGACAATCAATAGAAAGCAATATAATATACACACATTCTCGATTTGTACCTATTATCGTGTGATAAGTAAGGAATTAGTTGAGCACCTGTATCCTTTGTTGCTCTTCCGCAAGGTGGATGCACTTCTGGTGTTCTATGTGGGCATTATCGGTAACGTTGTTATCAAAGAGCTGATTGTGATGGATTATTGGCGATTTATGTTTGAAATGTCAATTTTCTCTATCACTATGTCTTTCTGAAGTGCATGTGTGCGTATCAAGGCCAGTTCGTCCCAGCATATGAATTTTTAAAGACGAATATCAAAAATAATCGTCAATGATCGATTCTTATATGAGAGGTGCTTTCTTGAAAAGGGACCAACAACGGCCGTGTGCACTTTTTGCAAAATTGCGATCCTAGGCCAATCACTGAAAGAAAAAAGGCGGCAAGTTAAGCAAACCCTAACCATTGCCGCTTGAACATTGTCCGAAATCGATCATGAACAAGAGGATGCCCCAGCTCAAACTGAGGCCGATATGTGTATGTATCACAGTTATTGATTTAAGTGATGAGTCTGAAGACTCAGATCATGGACTGCGGAGATCACAGAGAAGAAAGCGAGCTTGAATTATGTAGTCCGGGTTGTCTCGACTTTTCGATCATTTTGGTATCGAGGCAGTTGGTACTTTTAACGTCATTTGAAAATGACTTGCTTAGGAATCGAATTCATGAAACCCTAGTTGGCATTTGGCGTGCTGCACCACCAAGCCTAAGAACGTCGGGCAGGCGCTACCAATCCACTTCCGACTTGTTAGGGCATATGTCATACCCACGCCATTTTATAAAGCACATTTAGATATTTGTATAATGAAACTTTATGAAATTTCTTTGCACATTTTAGTCATGCCGTAATTACCGAATTAAGCACTATCGCAAATTCTCAGATGTAACGATTAATTTACTTCAGCAAGGCTAACTGCTCGTTCAACCTCCATGTAAGTCACCTAAGCTTGTTTTCTGTTCGAAAAAACAAGACTGTGGAAGATGATTCTATTTCTGCTCATATCACCTTTTAAGAGACCGAAAATTGATCTGTGCTATAAAGAGAAATCAGCCACAAATTAAGCTTTTATCTCTTCCGCTTCGCTTCAGAGATATCTATAATCGTATTCAAGAATATTATTTCTTTTCCACACTCTCAACCTCTTCCTTCACCTCTTCCCCCACAACTTCTTGAATACTCCACAGCTCTTTATACAAGGAATCTCTTCTCGCCAAAAGCTCATAATGCGTTCCCTCCTCCTGCACCTCTCCCTTTTTCAAAACAATAATCTTATCAGCGTCCGCTATCGTTCTGAGCCTGTGTGCGATAGAAACATTGGTATGGCCGCGCTCTTTGAAAATGCTCTTTGTAGTTTTCAAAAGCGCCTGCTCGGTGTGGGTATCCAAAGCGGACGTTGCTTCATCAAAAAACGTAATAGGGGCACCCTTAAGAAGAAGTCTCGCAATGGCTAATCTCTGCTTTTCTCCTCCGGAAATCATCATTCCTCTCTCTCCCACAACAGTATCCTTTCCCTCGGGCAGATCGTGCATCAGAGTAGTGAGTTGTACCCTTTTGATAGCCTGGTCCACTTGCTCGTCGGTGGAAGCGAGGTTCCCGTACCGCACGTTATCCATAACCGACTCATTGAAAAGAGGAGTCTCTTGCGGAACAACTCCAATAGCTCTACGGAGACTGTCCAAATCCACCGTCCGGATATCCTGTCCGTCGATGAGGATTCTTCCGGAAGATACGTCGTAAAAGCGAAACACTAGACGTAATATAGTAGATTTTCCGCTTCCCGAGGGTCCCACAATAGCCACTTTCTCACCTGCAGGAATGGTGAATGAGCAGTTTCGCAAAATGGGCCGATCGGGATGGTATCCGAAGGTGACGTTCTCAAATCTAATCTCTCCTCCCTTGTTGAGTTGCAGTGGAGGGGCATTTGCAGGAGACTGGATCTTTACCGGGTACTTTTGCAAGTTGAAAAGAGTCTCCATGTCGATGAGGGATTGCTTTAAATCGCGGTACACTGATCCTAAGAAATTTAAAGGAACAGATAACTGGAAAACCAGCTGATTGATAAGAACCAAGTCACCCACAGTTAAAGATCCAGCAGCTATACCTTTGCATCCCATATACATCATAGCTGTGAGGGCAGAGGTGAAAATGAGGTTCTGTCCACTGTTAAGGAATGCCAAAGAAGTGGCCACTTTGATACTGGCGTCTTTGTACTTGAGTAATGCATTGCGGTACTTTTGTATCTGGTGGGCCTCGTTGTTGAAGTACTTTACCGACTCATAATTTATCAAGGAGTCCAAAGCAACACTGGCCGAATCGTTGTCTGCTTTATTAGCCTGTCTTCTAAAGTTGGCTCGCCACGTGGTGGTACGAATAGTGAAGAGCGAGTACGCCATCATGGTGAGTAATGTGAGAGATGCAAACTGGTAGCCAAAGTTGTAGGTGAGAATACCGCAAACCACAGAAATCTCAAAGGTGATGGGAATGATATGGAAAACCATTGCGGTAAGTACATTCGAGATACCTTTGGTTCCTCTGTCGATGGCCCGTGTCAGTCCGCCGGTTTGTCTGGCCAAGTGGAAGTTTAAGTCTAGTTTCAAAAGATGGCTGAAGGTATTCTGGGACACTTTCATAATGGCACCCTGGGCTACGTTTACGAACACGGCATTGCGCAATTCCCCAAATAGCACAGATCCAAACCGAGCTCCTCCATATGCTAGAACTACTCCCAGAATCACAGACGACACCGCGCCGACGTCTCCGGCCCAGTCAACGTTCATCGAGTCGATAATTGACTTGAAGAAGAAGGGCACTTGCACATTCAGCAGTTTCGAGGCTACTAACAGAGAGAGTGCGATACCAACACGACACTTGACACTGAATCCGTTCTTCGGCCACAGGTACAAGCTGAGGTCCTTCAAGATCCCCAGCTGTGACAGCGTAGGTTTCTTTGTGGTTATTGGACGAGTACAGACGATGGGCCGGAACTTAAATCGAGAAACCACATTTGGCCTCATCAATTTTAGCCCTTGTGGCCTCCACAGAAGTCTCGGGCTTATTAGCCTAATCATATTGGTGTGAGGATGCACGGTGGAAAACGTTATGCAAGAGGTGCGTGCATGTGCATGTATGCAAGTACAAATTGATCTTCTCCCGCGTGGGGAGGGAGGGAGAGAGGGAGAGAGGGAAGGGGCGTTACAAAGATTTATTCAAGCTCACTCAAAGTCATGGGGGATATACAAACTGTTTATACTTCGGCATGCATGAGCGGTAAGCATGCACGTGATTTCACGTGAGCTTCATAGGAACAGGGGACGCAAATCAGGAGCTGAGCTTTCTGGGCTTCTAGGGTTATTTTCAATAGGTTTAATTCCTTTCATCTCGTTGCCCTTTGTAATTCAGAGAGCGCAACTTGACGGACTTGTTCTATAGGAGTGGAGTTTTCGCGAGTGATTCTCTATGTGACAACTGGTGGTGTAATTCCAATGGCGTGCCTCAAGACTCGAATTGACGATGGTGCTTTCGATTGAGAAAGTGTAACAGAGGATCCTTCGTTACAACGAACCAACTGTTAGAATCACATAGGAAGATGGATGACCTATCTGAAGCAGTAAGGCTGCTGCGGCTAAATAACGACAAAGAACTTAAAGTATTGACCTAGAGAGGCCAGATGTAGTATCCGCAGGAATGGCAGAGTTAAGTCGGCTCTATTAGTACAGAGACTCTTTCAAACTTATAAAAATAGTATCTGAAAGAGCAATAACTAGAAGAGAGACTTTTCAAACATAAAAATTAGGATTTGATCGCTGTTGTCTGAAGAAACGTTCAAGTCAACTTTTCTCTATTGGTTCTACATTTCTTTACTTAGTCATCTCGACGTTCTGTCTTCTCAGTTGATCAATGTTCATACTTAATCTTAAAACCTAAAGGGTCCTTGTCCTATATATATCAGTGAGTCCATTGTTGTCAATCTTTCTTTTTTTTGAGCGGGATGCTTCACTGCCGTATTGGTAAAGGTGGCGCTGTTCATTTCTCATACAACTTCGAGACCCCCACAAACCATTTGTAAGCGATTTGAGTCATAGTCAACACTTTTGGCTCATTCCCTCTAAAGGCGGACCATGAAATTTTGATTCGAAACTCATCATATTGCGTTTGCATTGTCTAGTTATAAATCTCAGTGGACAGTTTGTTTTTGACATCGAGCTGTCATGATAGTGCTCAAATCATAAACAGCAAAGTGCAATGGAGAACCCATTATCTACGTATCTACCTTTTGGAAGTCTGAGAACTCTTCGGTATTTCCTTCAGGCGTGATAAATCGGTTACTAAGTTTTATTCGGACTCACTCGAAGTATTAAGGGATTTGAAAGCTATTTATATAGTCCGGCGTACATGAACGATATGCATCTTCATGCACTTGATGCCGCCTGAGCTTCATATGAAACTTAGAGGAGAATATAGTGAACTATAGGGGTGTATTGTACACTACAAACTCTTGAATGACGGCCCGGAACACATAGGACGAGCTCCTATTTATATTCCGGTCTGTCATGTACGTGTTAATACGTGCCAAGAGATGATATATATACACTTATATAGATACATCTCACAGAAACACAAGTTCCAGCAAGGCTGACTGGATCTGGGATGTGAAAAGCCATTTACATGATATGCTAATTTTCAAAACGAACACCAACTGCTTACGTTGTATGATAAAAAATGTGTTGATGCCAGGAATGTCTCTGTGATCAAACACAGAAGAACGGTTAGATACTTGCTTTGAAGTTGGTCATCTGTTTGAGATATACAAAACAATATTTTATGACGTTAAGCCAAAGAAAGAGCCTAATGTCAACGCTGTCTTCTATATTACACCACTTCGATTCTCTCGTCGGTGTCGTTTGAGACGAAACATCCCATACGACACACAATGGGCTTTATTTAAGGACTTTTCAGCATTTAAAATAGATAAAGATTGTAAAGTCAACTTATATACGGAACGAAGGTTATAATAATGGATTAGACCAACGGTGTTGGAGGTTGGTTGAATATGAAGCTCACGCGGCAAGGCGAAAGGTTGTCAAGACCTGTCTTGTGATGGATAGTGATAAAGTAAGAATGTTGATTTCAAAGAAGAAAATGCTTCCAGGTAAATGTAAAGATCTATTTCTGACACTTAAAAGACTATACTGTCTCACATAATCAGATCAATCAATGTCTAACTAGTTAACAATATACAACCTCCCCTCGTAAGGACTTAGAGTCTCCTTACTCACATGCGGCTCATTGGAGAAAACCAACTCAAGTTGCCCATCAACAAGCTGGGTGAACGGTTGTGGTGAGTCTGAAAAGTTGAGCTGCACATAGGCCTTTTTCCCATTGTGCTCCTTCACGAATGAGTAGGTCTGTTTGTTTTCAAAGTCCAGAATCTCGCACGATCCACGCACGAGCAGCTCTTTGTACTCCTTCCTCACAGCTAGACACTTTTGCCAGAAGGCAAAGACCGAATCAGGGTCGTTAACTTGCGACGCAACGTTGATGGTTCTGTAGTTATCGTTCACCCTCATCCAAGGAGCGCCAGTAGTGAATCCAGCATGCTTCGAGTGGTCCCATTGGACGGGAGTTCTAGCATTGTCTCTAGCGAGAAGGTTGATATTGTCCATCAGCTTACTCAGTACTGCCGGGTCGTTGTGCGACTCCTCTTTGATCTTGTTATAGTAGTTGATCGAGTTCAAGTCCAGGTACTCTTCGATCCCCCACTCGCGAGGAATATTGGTCATCCCAATCTCCTGTCCCTGGTAGATAAAGAGAGTTCCACTCAGACTTGAGAGGAGCATGGCCAGAAGCTTCCCAGACTTTACGCGGTACTTTGGAGAGTCATTGGCGAATCTACTGATGGATCTCGCTTGGTCGTGGTTCTCCATAAAGATGGTCCTCCATCCGTCAGAATCCTTCAGTAAATCGTCCTGCTCAGTGAGGGCTTTCTTCAACTCAACAAGATCAAACCCTTCAAACCGGAACTTGTCCTGAACGTTCGATCCCAGATCCACAACGTTGAATAGGAACATCATGTTCATCTCTTTAGAACTCGCTCCCACATACTTTAGGGCTTCCTCTCTGGTTGAATGCCATCCCTCACCAACGGTCATAACGTCGTATTTAGAAGTGACTTTCTCATACATTTCCTTGTGAAATTCGTGAATTCTAGGACCGTTTTGAAAGAATTGTTGCGCAGGCTGGAATTCAGACTCGGGAAATACAATTGGAGCATCGGGAAACGACTGAACTTTCGAATACATCCCCGCTGTATCGATACGGAACCCGTCTACGCCCTTTTCATACCAGAATTCGAGAGCATCTTTGTAGATGGCATTTCTCGTTTCCTCGTTCTCCCAATTTAAGTCAGGCTGCGACTCTGCAAACAAGTGAAGGTAGTATTCATTGGTAAGCTCGTCATACTTCCACGCACTTCCTGAAAAGTGAGACATCCAATTGTTGGGAGGATGTCTCTCACCGTTGGAATCGTAGCGAGGCGGCTTCCATATATACCAGTCTCTTTTCGGGTCATCTTTAGACGAACGAGACTCTTTAAACCATTGATGCAAATCTGAGGTGTGATTGATTACTAAATCTAAAATAAGCTTCATTCCTCTCTTGTGGGTTTCTTCCAAAAGAGAGTCCATGTCCTTCATAGTACCGAATTTAGGGTAGATAGCCTTATAGTCTGAAATATCGTAACCCATGTCATCCTGCGGAGAGTCGTACATGGGAGAGAGCCAGATTACATCAACTCCAAGAGATTTGATGTAGTCAAGTGTGGAGATGATGCCTGGGATGTCCCCGACACCATCACCGTTGGAGTCTTTGTAGGATGCTGGCCAGATTTGGTACACAGACACCTCTTTCCACCATGGATGGGTTACCGTCATTTTATTATCTCTGAAGCGAAGCGGAAGAGATGATCTGAAGGATTATTCGTAGCCGAATTCAGACCCTTTTTATAGATTCTTCCGCATGACGTGGGTTTTTCCGAATTTTTTTCCGAGGTGCATATGATGTGCATGCAACGTCATCCCAAGGTGGAAAGTGCGGGGTCGTCCCGCCAATTTAATAGAGGGGAGAAACTATGTTGGGTGTGTTGAAGTTCTAATTAGTTTGAGGTTTTGCTTAATCCCTGCTTGAAGTTACCTCACTTCAATCCGCTGATGAGACAAAGGCGGAGGAAAGGGACCTTTTAGTCGAGAGAATCATGGAAATGGCGGATTTGAAAACGTCAGGTAAGTATTTAAGACTCCAGTCTATAGAATAATACTCGTTGCCAACCTTCCAAGTGTCTTGGAGGTCCAAAATACCGCCATTTGCGTCCCCACGGCCTCTTTTTTGTGTCGATGGGGGCAACTATTAGTAGAGAAAATTTCTCCGCACCCATATCTCATATAGGTTGCTGTGATCACCGAATCAGGATCTAAAACTCTCGTCAAATCGGATACGTAAATTGATTTTGACTTCAGAGAAGCCAACTGCTCGCCCAGCTCGCCCAAGGTCGTGTACCCGCTCAAACGCCTAGTATGTCTTTGATCCACTTTTTAGTAGAGGAAATCTCCGAACTTGATACTTTGAACACATCGGGCGAGTAGTTCAGACACAGATCGATCGGATAATGCACTTTGCAAACCATCCAAGTGTCTTGGTGGCCCAAAATACCGTCATTTGCGTGCCCACGACCTTTTTTCTGAGTCTTTGCATCAACTTTTATCGAGAAAATCTCGGAAATTGAGCCGTTAAGAATGCGGGACGACTAGATCAGACACAGCTCTATATAAAAATACTCGTTACCAACCTTCCAAGTGTCTTGGAGGTCCAAAATACCGCCATTTGCGTCCCCACGGCCTCTTTTTTGTGTCGATGGGGGCAACACTTGTCAAATTTTGCGCGGTGTAAGGATGTGCTCGTCGACCATAATCACACATCCTCTGAAAAAGAAACTGCTCGTCTGGCTTGTGAAGACTCGTGACTGCGAATTGTCTTTTCTTAATATCAATTTTTGGTCATGGAGGTTTTCCTCCCTCTCTTTTTTTCAATACAGGAGAGGTAGGCTCATCAAGGTGTTTTTGGTGGCGGTCGAAGCTATTCGTACTGATTTATACATCACACGCTCTAAAAATCATGATTTACCCTACGCACTGTTTCGTTCTGATCTAGTTAGTCTCATAGTATCTCCTCATGAACTTCAAATCGACTTATCGAGTCACATTTGAGCCATTCTCAAAAGACCTCTTGACTTCTACTGCATGCGTCGCTTAGCCGTCTCCTTTCCCTGCTCTGGTCAACCTTTGATATGCTGGTGGGGTGTAACAGACCTGTTGAAGCATGCAACAGACGAAGACGCGGTATATTTATGTTTGTACTTAACTTTCATTCCTGTCGCAGCCCATTTGAGACCTCTGTCTCTTCTGATATCTTGCAGCTTTTGGTGTTGTGCGGGTTCAATGTGCGAAATCACCCTTGCTCGTTTGATCAAGCTCATCGAATCTGGCATAGAAAGTCATCTGTCTTGGATATTAGTACGGACAGAGACACTTTTACTGATAAAGTGGAATGATTACTGGTATGGAGGTTCTGGATTATATTGAACTTCGAGGTGAGCTAATGTCTGCTGTTGATGAGATTGTCAGATGTTTTATCGGTGCCTTCATCCAATTGCAAACTAGGGACAAACTTTATTTTGCTGGGCAAGTCTTCTTCAAGCCTTTTCATGTGATGTGAGGATTTTATAGTGAGGCATGCAAAGTACCTTAGCGTTGCTCATCAACTCGATTGAACAGATCTGAACGTTTATCTTTTTCGATTGACTTATTCTCGCGCAGTCATGAAATGTGCAGGTACAAGAGTTTCTCTAATCGGCCTAAAGGGCATCAGCTGTAAGTCTCCTTAAGCTTGATCAACATTTGAAATGGATCGCTGACTGCTACAAAGATGCAAAGTCCCTATATCAGCTTCGAGTCCACTAAACCACAACATTCGCACCCTTGACCACTTGGGAGTGTCGATCATCAGGGTATGTTGACAAGCGTTCAGTATATGATGGTTATTGGGAGAACACATCAATTAAGGATGTGTAGACTTTTTTATAACTGAAATCTCAACGGGTGACAAAAATTTCATAAATGAACGAGGTGATTCTAGTTTTGCCTGTCCCTTTTCTTTTCTGATTTTTTTTTTCTCAAGGCATCTTCTGGTTGTTCCACCTACGTTGAGTACTGCTTCTACAGCTGACTCTTTTGCTTCTTCTGCTAGTGAGCGGAGACGTCAACTCACTTGTGAGAGATCAAGAAGACTGCGTGAGAGACGTAATTGTCTACATAAATAACTGCTGCCTCTCACAATCCTACCCTGCATCAGACATCCCTACCTCACCAAGACGTCTGTGGTCCCTCCATTGACTCATACTTTTCTTCATTTTCCCAATCGTTCTCCTCCCTTCCTCGTCTTCCACCTCCACTTCTCCTGGTCAGTACTTCTCTCCCCATCAATTGTTAGTGACGTGATACACGAACAGTTAGCTCTGGAATCATTCTTCTCAATGTGTTTAAAGACACTTTGCCCTCCCAACCTTGCAACGTTCGTAAAGAATTTCATCCGGATATGGTGGTTTTCAAATCTGGACGCTGTAGGAGGTATGAAAGAGGAGGGAATTCAGCCGTGACAACAATGCTGATCCTGGCGATTTCCAGATGAGTTCAGAGGTGTGATAAAAGGATTTGACCTTCACAGAGAAACTTCTTGCTCTCCCTTCATAACATATTGGATGACGAGAGGAGCTACGGCAATGTCGTCAATCATTCACGACAGAGCAGCTTACAAGAGTTCTCAAAGAAGACAACGTCTGATTTTTCAGAAAGCTGATTTCGATCTCCTGAAACCTTTCAAGATTTCATAGTCTATGAATCAGAGGAGGATCATTGAAGCGAGACAGGCTTTGTTATTAGAACATAGGAGTAGAATGGGTGAACGCTTTAGTGTCGAGTTTCGCAATTACGGTTTCCTTAAATGGCTTCAGCCGTACTCGGAAAAGAATCATCATTGAATGCTATGCCCATACCCTTCGTCGCAACCGGACATCACCGTGTAAGCCATATTAGACCTTCTAACAGCACTTTTTTAGCATTACATCTGCCATATTTAAGTAGACCAATTCATGAATGAGTAGACCCTTTGAGAAAGAAATCACTTCGCTTTATTGTGCTTCTGTGCTTTTTTGATTTTCGCACGACCATTATCGCCACATGTCACAAGAAGAATTCACACGGCAAGTATCGCCTTTTGGCTCACTCTAACTGTCAGAACCGAAATCTTGGGCACCGTGTTCGAAATCACAAACCGGTACGCCGACTTGAACCCCATTGGAATGGGAGCTTTTGGGTTAGTATGTTCTGCCACGGACAAACTCACCCAACAGCCCTGTGCAATCAAGAAAATCATGAAACCGTTTTCGACTCCCGTATTGGCCAAACGGACGTACCGTGAGCTCAAACTTTTGAACCATTTGCGTCACGAAAATTTAATCTCCATGGACGACATCTTTCTGTCTCCGCTGGAAGACTTGTACTTTGTTACAGAGTTGCAAGGAGCAGACTTGCACCGTTTGCTTACTTCTCGTCCTTTGGAGAAACAGTTTATTCAGTACTTTTTGTACCAGATTTTACGAGCACTTAAATACGTGCACTCTGCTGGAGTCATCCACAGAGACTTGAAACCCAGTAACATTCTGATTAACGAAAATTGCGATTTGAAAATCTGCGATTTCGGACTTGCCAGAATTCAGGACTCTCAAATGACCGGCTACGTAAGCACACGGTACTATAGAGCTCCAGAGATTATGCTCACCTGGCAGAAATACGACACAGAAGTGGATATTTGGTCTGCCGGATGCATTTTCTCTGAGATGATTGAAGGAAGACCTCTTTTCCCAGGAAGAGATCACGTGCATCAGTTTAGTATTATCACTGAGCTTTTGGGATCTCCTCCAGAAGACGTTATCGATACTATTTGTTCTGAAAATACCCTTAAATTCGTGCAATCTTTGCCCCACAGAGACCCTGTGCCTCTCACTGAGAGGTTCAAAGGTTTGGAGCCTGAGGCGATTGATTTGCTAAGTAAAATGCTCGTGTTTGACCCAAGAAAGAGAATTACTGCAGAACAAGCGCTGGAACATCCGTACCTCTCGCCGTACCACGATCCCTCAGATGAGCCTGTGGCGGCTGAAAAGTTCGACTGGAGCTTTAACGAAGCAGATCTGCCGGTTGATACTTGGAGGGTGATGATGTATAGTGAGATTTTGGACTTTCACCAAGTTGAAGGAGACGGTACTGACGGGAATATCCCACAGGAGTATCAGCAGATATATGAGCAGGAGCATCAGTGACTGAAGCACACTGAAGCGAAGCGGAAGTGTGCGAAGTGAGTGTTGTTATATGTGGATAAAATGTATGTAGGCTTTTAGATAGAATAAGTGGTGTGTATCGTTATTTAGAGTTCTCTCAGGCCGTTACATAATATAAGAAGTGAGCAGAGTCCCCTTTCGAGGTGTACAAATATTGTGACTTTTCACAAATTTCAGTTGCAGTTTTAAAAGCATTCTCCTGCATATAAAGGTCTCGTTAATCTATTGTTTGCTAATATAGCATGCACCAGTCGAGAGAGTATAAATGATTTCATGATGAAGTGATGGCGTAGATCATGGGATGACTAAAAAGGATCAAGTAACAGAGGGAAATGTTGTGAGATTGGATTGTGGAAACAGTTCAAGGCACCAAGGTGTTTGGATGCGCGACACAATCTGCGTCCCAAACACATCCTTACATATGCCTTTGCTATGCGATGAATTATAGCTCCTCAGCCTACGCTTCGTCGTGATCTCTACCAGGCTCACCCTGGCACGTAAATGCTACAAGATAGACCACTCGACGGTAGAAGAACAACATGGTGTTCCCAAACACCTTATACTAGAAGACCCTCCGACATACCATCCGCATAGTCTCGCTTCTTCATAAGGGTCACTGAAATGACAGGTTCACAAATACGCTTATTGCTATTCATGTCTCCATAACTTATCACTAGAATTAAGTTATCACAACTTATCAGAAGCTCTCGTTGTGCATTTCCCTTTGGTTTGATAACATCCTGCACAATCGCCTCCTTTGCGAACTTTGCCTGAGCAATAGATGACTGCAGGCCTTTCACTTTGACCTGCAGACGTTTGACTTTGTATCTTCTATCCATTGTCAAAAGATGATTCAAACTTTTTGTCGGAGCTTCTGACAAAGATTGATCTGATATGAGTCTCGCAATTTCTTGTTCAAGACCGTGTTGTTTTTGGTTTGAGAAAAAAGTATTAACAAAGATTCAAATGACCTTAGACATCTCTGCCCAAGAGTTCTCCACTGAGCACTCAGAGCTTCTCTGCCTAAGTCTCCGTTCAAGTTTCCGCTTATTACCAGACTTCCTTCCCGATAGCATGCTCCTACTTAGACTACCGGGGAACCGCCTGCGCCCACCAAACTTGCACAGTCAAAGAGGACATTCACCTTTGTACTATAAAAGAGACCAACGAGAGGATCCTTCGATCACAGAGTAATCAAAGTCTACCATACCCAATTTACTTAGTATAAAAACGTCACCAGTAATCAAAGCTCGGTAGAGAAGGTGATCCGTTTGAAGACAGAGACTTTAGACAACTCCCCGAGTTATAAGGCAAATCCAACTGAACCATTATCAACATTTGTCGATAATCACTTAGGAGGGTGTCTGTTCGAAACAAACAAATCGGATGAGGCTCAATCTCAGCAGATCGTAACAGCAAGGCTACTGCTTACAATGCCACGTTGTACTCTGAGTGGTGGGCAAAAGATTTATCCTCGCTCATGATTATATTGCAACCTACAGGCCAAAGCCTCTTCTAAGACATTGCCAGCCTGCTATGGTTCACGACACAAAGTGCCATGTTCATCTAAAATGTGCGAGGGCAGAAATCATCGTTACATGGATTCTGACCTAGAGGTTCAGCCATAATCCAGTGGATGGTAGCTTCGCGGCAATGCCTGATCAGACAGCCGCAAAAACCAATCATCCAAATGAACGGCTCCTCTCGTCTAGGCTCAATCCACTAGCTTAATCAAGGACGGCTTAACCGTATAAGTGCTGTTTCTTGATAACGTATAGTATTGTTGTAAGATTGACGACACTTCGCGATTAAACTCTGAGACGGCCTCATTAAGAAGTGGATATTCTTGTCAAACACAGCATTTACATCCGCACTACTGTTTTGCACGTCTTGTTAAGGGTCGTCATTTGCGATCCGATCCATTACTCCATCTGGCTTAAAAAATCGAAAATGGATCTAGATCGCTTTTGGAACGGACGATAATCTGACCACTGTATCATTGATCCTTTTCCGATCCGAATGGGGCCACTGGTTGGGTAGTTCTGATCGAAACGATCCGGATCTGACAACCTTACGTCTTGTCATGTCTACAATCAGCTTCTGTAGACTCATCATGCAGCAGCCGTTGTAAAGCCATACAAACTCCTTTTTAGAACCATACTGTTGTCGATGGATAAAGTTCATTACATGCACATAAACGCCATAAGGAAAAGCCACGAACACAGCTGCAGATCTGTGAGAACTATGATACACAGTTGAGGACCACAAGAGTCAACTTTAGATCTCCAAGAGCATAGAGATACCACTAACAAAAAGGTGATCCTTGCTAAAAAGATTCGCTTCAGCCTTCTATCCAAGCAATCCAAAACGCTCCGCTGATCAACTCATTAACAATAAAAAACCGCATACACACCCCCTGCCACCTAAATTATTGTCGACCACGCCTTGATGCTTTATGTGGTGTCTGCATAAAAGCGCTCACAGCTTTTATTCTATAGGTAAACCAGGTTCCGATAGTTGTGTATCTTCTATCATGCTACGATGAAGGTCAACTTGCGCTTATCGATAAAGATTCTTCCGGGGATGGACACATAAGCGGTGGTTTTCGGACCGATCTCCTTGGTGATTTTGAGAATCTTTTTCTCCCGCTGAATTGAACCGCCTCTTCACCTATAGAAAGGCTGGGCATGAGTTTTCGAAGGTTGAGGATTATCAAAAAAGGGTGACTAGAATCTCTAGCGCCCAAAATCACCGAGATTTGAGATCACTAGTCATTCAAATCAATACCTCATATGCATCTACCATGATGACTGAACAACGCGGCCCACTCTTCTGTTTTCTTCCGGATCTGAAAACTCATACTTCAGGTGTTCTAGGAATGAAAAAATCACATGCTTATCAGCTGGGCTTAACGTATTGGTCATTAGGCTAACACTCAACAGTCTTCTTGAGACCACCCAAAACACTTCCAGCCAAGGTCAAGAGTGCACCACATTACAATCTACTGTCACGACTGCTCAGTTGACAATCACAATTGTGGCCAGTTTGCACGCAATCGATACCAGCGGCAATTTTTATCCGGATTGCGTAGCCTCCGATAATCGTGTGGCATTGCGCGTAGATCTTTCCCGATTGGTTTCATCCGCGAAATCAAAAATCGAATCTCTGCTCGAGATTGGCACAAAATTGATAGGCAGTAAACACTCAGCACTTTTAGATTACCAGTCACAAAACTGTTGCGGAACAATGTCCGGTCTGCTTGTCTTTTACAATCTGCTCAAGCTTTGCCAAGAGTGTGCTGCACCTGGTCGCCTTATCTTGCATGGGACCACATCGAAGCCCTTCGAAACCGGAATCACACTGGTGTGTTTCATGATCACCCATAAAGCCATCTTAGTCAATCTTTATGACTTATTCAACCAAAGTGATAAAAGTGACAAGTTTAACTGAAATCACTAATCAGATTATGCAGGTACATGCACAAGCACGCATGCGCATGCATGCAAGATAGCCGATAACCGATAAGATGCATATAAAGAGCCACAACGTCCATTCTTCATCATGTCTGATCCAGAAAAGGAAACCTTCTCCTCGAAAGTTGAGCCTATTGTGTCCTTCACAAAAGAAGACATTGGCAACGATAATGTCCTCACCACCATTTTGTCACCTTCCGGTAGGGAAATCCCCATCACTGGAGAGGTTGACGAAGCTATGAAGTTTGCCCTGGGCCACAAGGCTATCGAAATCGACGACGCAACAAATAAAAGACTTTTGCGCAAGACAGACTTGTTCCTTGCACCCGTCATGTGCTTTTTATACTCCTGTCAGTTCATGGATAAGGTGTCCATCTCGTACGCATCCGTTATGGGTCTGCGTCCAGATTTAAAAATGGAAGGCGATATGTACTCGTGGGCAGGAACAGCATTCTACTTGGGATACTTGTTCTTTGAGTTCCCAGCTTCATACCTACTGCAAAGGTTCCCTGTAGCGAAAACGGTAGCTGCATTTATCATTATATGGGGGATGATTCTTTGTTTGCATGCAGTTCCACAGTATGCGGGGTTTATCGCTTTGAGGACTCTTTTGGGAATGTTTGAAAGCGCAGTCACACCTGCATTTGTCATTCTGACTTCTCAGTGGTATAGAGCAGAAGAGCAGTTTCTCCGTACTACAATTTGGTTTGCTTTCAATGGGTTTGGTACTATAATGGGTAGTGCTATTGCGTATGGACTGGCAATAAGGGACAACTACACTATGGAGGCGTGGAAAGTTTTGTTTGTAGCCATCGGCCTTATGACCATATTTATGGGGTTTGTCGTTATAGTGCATATTCCAGACACTCCAGTACAAGCTTGGTTTCTTTCCGAAGAAGAAAAAACGCTTGTGGTGGAGAGAATCAGAAAGAACAATCAAGGGTTTGGTAACAAGAAGTTCAAATGGAATCAGTTTAAGGAAGCCATCACTGATGTAACCACATGGCTTTACTTTTTCTTTGCCTTGGCTAGTGACATCCCCAATGGTGGCCTCACAAACTTTGGTTCTATCCTGTTAACTTCTGATTTTGGCTATTCGAGCACTGATAGTCTCTTGATGAATATGCCCGGAGGAGCGGTAGAGGTTGCCGGATGTATCATGTTGGCCTACTGTTCCCGGTGGTTTCCCAGAATGCAAATCGCCATAGCTGCTACCGCCATGATCCTGATAGCTTCATGCATGCTGGCTTTTGCGAACCAGAACCAGTCTGCTCGTTTGGCTGGGTACTACATCAACAACATTTCCCCCATGGGAATGACTTGTGCTCTCTCTTGTTTTGCTTCTAATACCGCAGGACACACAAAGAAAGTGACAACCAATGCCATCTTCCTGATTGGGTACTGCGTGGGCAATCTGATTGGTCCACAGACTTTCATAGCTTCTCAGGCCCCAAGCTATAGTGGTGCCAAGATCGCTATAGTTGTGTGTTATTGCATAAGCTTGATTCTGCTAATTCTCATCTACTTGAACTATCTCCGGGAAAACAGAAAGAGGGACAAGCTGGGTGTTCCGGAAACGCATCTTGAGAATGTCGAGTTTGCTGATCTGACCGATAAAGAGAATCCGAATTTTAGGTATTCTATCTAAGGTTGATGGTGGGTCAACATTCAGGAAATGTGAATCCATCGGTGAGTGGCTTTGAGTGGGGAGAGTTTGAGTCTTTAAATGAATGATTTTTTAAAGTGTTGGTATTATTGAAGTAGAGGAATAGTTCTACATCTCTCGTCAAGGAGATTTACACCTCACAAATGCGTTTTTTAGTTTAAAGAACATTATCGGTCTTTTCAAATGGCTTGAATTATTTTCGACAGAGGTTTACCTCAAATAGTTGCATGAAATCATGCAGCAACTTGCATTAAGACCGTGTTTTGTGCATGAAAACTGTATCCTAACATAAAAAATGCTTTATCTATCGCGTGCTAATCCGTACCACTTTTACTGTGTTAAAACCCCTTAAAACCACGTTTCTTGAAGCACTGGAGGCTCCAACATTATAGGTTTCAGGCGGACATTGATGTGTTAAAAAGAGTCCCAAAGTCCATTTATATCTCGCCGACCAAAATACGAAATTTACACAGTTGGATCGGGTTTCCGGCGTCCGGATGGTTGCCTCACAACGAGGACAAGCAGTCTTTTCTCCAACCTCCACGTGCCACGCATCTAGGTCTAAGTGAAGTGAGTGCTCTTTTTCTGATGCACCATCCTCTCATTTCTCCTCCTCCTGCTCCTCCTCCCCTCTGTTTTACGATACGGCAGCTTCCATATGATGTGATATTTTTCATTTTTTACCCATGAGATGGGTCTGTGGATTTTCGGGGAGTGCGATCATTAAAGCGAAGTGGAAATAATCGCACGACGTCCGTTTTACCTTGAAATACCCTTCCATAGAGGGACATCTTTGATCGAGGGTTTTTATCCCCACCTTGGTAGTAGTGTATCTCTTTATTTCTTCCTATCCAGTGAACTCTTCTAGTGGAGCGGAGATAGACTTTATGACGTACGTGAGATCATGAAGCGTAACGGAAATGATCTCACCACGTGATGCTTTTTCATTCTCAATGATGACATCGGTCTGTGGCTTATCATCAAGCGTGATTTACAGTGAAGGATAGAGAAGTACAAGAGATTGGTGGAAATAGCTCATTAAGTGTTTACTTCATGCACGACGTCCATACATTCGTCGCAAACAAAAACCCTTAGTCTCTGCCATATTTATTAGAAGAGTTAAGAAACAATTATTGTCATTTCGCATCAGCCGAGATAATGCAGTGCTTTCATCATCATGAAAGCTACCGTCTTCACTTTGTAGGATGCCTGTCAGCGATAGAATAAGTACTGAACATGACAACATACTACGTAACAAACAGCGTTTTACAGTAACACCAGCTACTCGGAAACATAAGGAAAAAGGATCACTTGGAATGTCCACTTTCAGGAAGGAAGAAAATGACAGCACCACCCTCCAGAGGTGGTGATCTGAGTCACTTACCTCAAAACATTATGTGCCACTGCACATGGGGATGCATACGCATGCAGTAGACCGCATATCGACTTATGTATGCGAGGAGATAAAAAAGACCAACTCGCTCCAAGGTCCGATGATGTCTGGTGTTATATTCGCAACCCGAATCTCGTATGGATTAAATTCTTGCCTAGTCATCTAGCTACATATCAGTTGTGAGGCCTACCACCTCAAATGGTTCTCGCAAAAGACGTCATACCGAGGGAGTACAACACTAATCGGCCAGAATGTCAAGGCACTATGCAATTTGCATAGAAGGAAGAAGTGGCAGCATGCGGTATATAAAGAGGCAACAATCATCTAGAACGGTGACAGACATGACATACATGAACACACAACGAGTCGGGTTTTTTCTCTATACATAAGACAATACCCATTTTTTAACCATCAATTGGTAACTAAAGAGAAAGGTAGAAGCTCCTAGTGAGACTGATTTATGATGAAACCCAGCCATGGCTGTTTCCTCATTTCGTCAACTTTGTATCCTCCATGACTTTGAGTGATTCATAGTAGTGCCTATTTATAAAACACGCTCATCATATTCATTCACAAGTTCAAAGTTATTAATCAATGTCAGATCATCTCCGCTTCGCTTCGATGTAGGACTCTCTTGAGCATAACTCAGCTAGTGGCATGGAGTTCGACTCCTCTCGCGACAATCTTATAGCAGCTCCACCTGCAGACACCTGCAGTACAAGATATGTACCTCCCATTAGAATTGGCACCATTGATTTTTCAATTCCTACCAGTGGAGACACTTGAGAAGTTTCCACAAAACGATCCCCTGCTGATTGCTGTGCTCAAAATTCAAGACGGGTGTCGGCCATTCAAAGTCACCTATAAGTACTCTGATATAATCCTTTACCCCAGTGTCAAGCATATGGGGTTTGATTTGAAAGACGCTTTTTCAAGAAAAGTTCTTTCGTCTCTCGGAGTAGTACACAAGGTTCTTTTCTTTGATGATTTGCCGGATGAATTTATTAGGTTGCTCACCAAAACTGACAGAGCTAATGACTCTTATCCTTTTTCAAGGGCTGAAGAACTTAAAGTCTCAAGTATGATGGATATAAGATGTTACAGAATTGACCTTTGCAGGTTTCCAAAACTGAGAAAACTGTATGTGGGTAACGACCATAGAGGAGTCAAAATCACTCCTAGGAGTCGAACCGTGCTATTGAATTATATCGCCTTACCAGGCGACGGAAGTAGCGTGGAAGGGGTATGTTATATAAATGAAAATATTTATAGATATGTCACCATTGAAATGAAGAGAGACCGAAGCCATGGGTTCATCAAACTAAGTGGGGGTTGCGCCGACTGGATGCCCTGTTTCGATAGATCTTGGTGTCGATCAATGGAGCTTTATCAATTGCATTATTCGGCGGATAAAGTGGCAGCTCTGCAAGGATTCCCCAATTTAAAGATTCTCAAATTCGTACAAGCCACAATTGTGTTATCACCAAAGTGGCTTCCAAACATCCCATTGGAGAGATTGATGTTTTGGGACTGCATCCTATTGAGAACAGAGATTGGATTTTGGCCGCTTGTTAAAAAGTTGGAGTTCAGACTTTGTAGAATGGAACCTCTCAAAGGACACTTCCCACGACTCGAATCGCTCATTTTCCACGACTCTAAGGGCACCTTTCATATGGCTCATAGCGATTATAATTATGAACCTTTAACCTCCGTTCCAATAGCCAAAGAAAATATGAGACAAGTCAAGTCGTTTTCTCTGTCAACCAAGGCTAAGCGATTTGATCTTTCTCCTTTTCAAGAGCTAAATAATCTAGAAGTGTGGTGTTCGTACCATTTGACTCGTCTAGATGGCTTGCATGATGATACCTTGGAACGGGTGATGATTGAGAGTTGCCCAATGCTCAAGGTGGATTTCGCTTGCAACGTGAGTGTAAAGGTGAGTAATGTCTCCCCAGACCTACGAGACTTTCCTGAATGTCTACCGAGCAGTGTCTGGGCGACTTGATATGATTGATTTTATTTATTTCAAAAGGATGGGCAAATCAAGAGTTGAAATTCATTTAGTGTAAGGACTTTTGAAGGTTGGCTTCAATATTCACTACTGTAGAGCTTTAGCTTGCATAGCTTTCCCCGGATTTCTATTTCCTCATCAACACGCATCGGTCCCTGGCAAATGTGTATGCAATCAAAGTAGTTTAGTTAAAGCATCATAAGAAGCTATCGTTTTCGTAAAAGGGATTTTAGGTGATATGAGTTATGCCTGGATTCTCAATGGCACGAAATAAGATATTGGATCTGAGAGTCAATTGATTCACTCGCCAAGTATAGTACTTTTCATCTATTCACAATGAAAATGCGCAAGATGCGGGGGAAGTGATGGCTGCCGGTGCTCTGAAGAGATTTCAATTAATGAACTGATGAGTTCTGAGAGCTTGATACATTGTGAGAGACAGCATAGTGGTCATTGAGTGCTAATTTTCGATAGAGCAAAAGGGCTTGATACGACTTGTTTGGAAGTTACTATAAGAATAGCTATGACCATGTTAAAATGCAACTTTACCTGGACCACCGTTCACGTTGACGAAATGTATAGCTCGTGCTTGATAAGTTGAGTACCATGGGCACTAAGATATTCGGACTCACTCAAAGTCATGAAAGATATAAAAGCTACTTATATAGTCTAGCGTGCATGAACGATATGCATCTTCATGCACCTAATGTCACGAGAGATTCATATGGAACAGAAGTTTCAGCAACATCGACTACTGCGGTCTCACTTTTTGAAAGAGCTCGTTTCAGAGCACAAAGAAAAAGTGAAGCGTCGCATTAATAACCGAAATTCACAAGAATTGATTGAGTTCCATAAAATGATTCTAGGTCCAAATATTCTAGAAACAACCCACTTCTAAATGAGTTTATTTTGGGCTTCTTCCGGTTTCAGTATGTTTTACTAGACTCTAATTGTCACCATTCCCACTTTGCAAAATGACTTTTACGCCGGTATTGGTCCAATCAAGCTGCTCTGGTTCTTTTCAGTCACCAGAACAAGGGGAGCCTTCAACAGAGAGAGACATACAGTCTCATCACAAGGGCGATAAATCATAGAGACCGATTCCGCTGCAGTTTTGATACAGTTATTTAAAAGGTGTACTGCCTTTTGGTGTTTTGAAATGCCCTCACTGAAGTTTTCATTCTTTGTGATTCTGGTTCTGGCATCCGCTCTTTGTCAACTTCCGCTGCATGTGCTGCACGAGCTGAGGGCGAAATGTTGATTAATTGCTGGACTGTAAATGTTTAGTCAGTTCAAGAGATATCTCAAACTTACCATCAAAAAGGCTTTAAGATAAGTCTATACTCATATACTCGCTTACAACTGTGAGGGCTCTTTTCACATGATAGACGCACTAACTGAAAGGACATGAATTGGCATGAAAAGGCATTAAAAGGGCATGAATCGGATTATCAGCCATAATCAGGAATACCGAGATGATGGGGAAAATGACTGGATTGAGACATTTATCGTGTTTATACATGATCAAACCGATCGAGCGGTCACCAATACCAGTGTTACTCACGTGCGAACAGCGTGTGAAAGAGGAGAATCAACTTATTTGTGTAGCACCTTTAGGTTGAAGAATTCAATGAACCGATCAAGATTGACAACGAAAACTCAAAGTACGAAAGAATAGAATTCTTACAATAATCTTAAAGGCACAATCATACTTAGCTGTGCAATCAGATAGTGTTAGAACTCATGTTCTATATAAAGCTCACGTGACATTAAGTGCATGAAGATGCATATCGTTCATGCACGCTAGACTATATAAATAGCTTTTATATCTCTCATTACTTTGAGTGAGTCCGAATATATCTTAGTGCCCATAGTACCCGTTTTATCAGATAGTTAACAGATCGTGGCATGTAGGTACTCGATTGTATTATATTCTCCTTCATATGAGGATTACACATCCTATTTATAGTGCGATGCGCGTAGAAGATAGTTCTGAATGATGGCAGCGTCAGTCTTTACCTAGAACACATGTTATGACAACACTGTTGCTTCTCCCGTGTCTCCCAGCTCTTTGCATTTTCAACAAAAAGGATACGAAAAGGAATGACAGAACTTGTTAATAACAGAATGTTGTATAATGTATATGACACCGACTTGAAATTCGAACAGTTGTAAATAGAAGACAGCGTTGACGCTAGGCTTTTTGGTTTAGAGTGATGAAATGTTATTTCTTATATAGAGATGACTTATTGAAAAGAGTGGTCTAACAGCTCCTCTGTCTTTGAAAAAAGAGTCAATCATGTTATTACCCCCTTTTCACATTGTCATATACTTTATACTGAAGTGAGCTCTTCAAATTCTTAGCATATCAGGTGTGCTCTATGACTATAAAAGGGCATGAAAGGGCATAAAAGTGACACGAAAAGGCATAAAAAGGGCACAGCGAATACACGAGACAAGGCCACCAAAAAGACACATGCTGAAAAAACCAACTTTTCTATTATAAGATTCCATCTATAAACTCACTGCTCACTCCCTTCAATCATTCCGCCCTGCACACACAAGGCATAGAACAAGGACTGCTTATTCTGTAACAACTTTTCTGGAGAGTCAAACTCCGCCACTGTGCCCTTGTCCAGAACCAAAATCCTATCACTGTCCATGATAGTATTTAGTCTGTGTGCAATGGTGAGGATTGTCCTATCTTTAAACTCCGTTCTGATGGTTTGCTGAAGCACTTTATCGGTCTCAACGTCCACCGCAGCGGTGGCTTCGTCGAGAATTAGTACTTTAGACTGGATGAGCAATGCCCGCGCAAGACACATGAGCTGTTTCTGGCCCACAGAAAGATTGGACCCGCCTTCCGAAAGCGGTGCGTCCAATGGAGTGGAGGATTTGTCTGAATCTTCCACCATGGAGAGCACGTGACTTTTCAAATGTGCCAATTCCAAAGCTCTCCACAACTGCTCGTCAGAGTACCTGTTGAGCGGGTCGAGGTTCTCGCGTACGGTTCCCTCGAAAACCTGCGCATCTTGAGGGATTATCGAAAGATGGGTTCGTAAGTCGCACAAACCAATAGAGGGTGTATGGATGTCATCGATGGTTATGGACCCTGAAGCGGGTTCTATGATGCGGAAGAGGGCCAGAGTGAGTGAGGATTTGCCTGCTCCTGTTCTACCCACGATTCCGATTTTCTCCTGCGGGTTAACCTTGAGGGAGATGTTTTTAAGGACCAGATCGAGATTAGGACGGTATCTCGCAGAGTAGTCTTCAAATGAGACCGCACCGTGAGACGGCCAGTTTGGAGGAGGACGAGAGTCTTGGAGGATGTACGGTTTTTCCGAGGGCAGGTGTGCGTACTCCAATACCCTTTCCACGCTTACGATATTGGCCTCCACTTCCACCGTCATTCTCACTATCCAGTTGAGCGACTGCGTAACTTGAAGGGCATACGACACAGAAAGACCGAGCATTCCTGCGGTTATGGAACCGGATTTTAAAGACAAGATTCCGAACCCGGAAGCACCCAAGATCACCAAAGATCCCAAAAACTCCAACCGCACAGCCAGCCAACGGTTTGCGTTCACGGCAGGGTGGAACGCGGTCATGTGTCTGTCTACGCGGGACATGTTTATCTTTGAAAAACGGTCTGTCTGGTCGTATGCGCGGATGGTGGAAACGCCGTTGAGCGATTCCTGGAAATGCGCAAAGATGGGCGATCTGGATACAGAATCCAAACGACGCAGTTCTCTAGACGTCCGCAAGTAGTACTGCTGGTAGTAGACGTAGAGGACCCCCAATGGGAGAACTATAAAGATGAACTGCCATGTGGAGAAGCAGATCACCGCTATTGTGAATGCCACTTTGGCCAGATTGGTGAAGAACATAGAAAAGACTCTTGGAAGTACTTCGTCAATCTTGTAGATGTCGTTTGAGAAGCGGTTGAGGATTCTGCCGATGGGTGTTGTTTCGAAGAAGGACATTGGGGCCGCGAAAATGGCGTTGGCCATTCGAGAATGGAGCACTCTGGATCCCTGGATGGAGCAGAGAATAAGCAGTGTGAGCGCTTGACATAGCGTAAGAGCAGACGAGCCTATTCCTAGAGAGAAGTACACACCGAGGTACTTTCCCACTTGGGGGTTTGCGTGGTGGATGGTGTTGACTTCGGACCAGTGTTTTAGCCACACGTTGGACGATACGCTTGTGGCCATGGCGAGAATGAGGAATGCGATGAATACGATTACGCCCTTTGGGTTGCACGATTTGGCATAGTCCATGTACACCGACCACTTTACCTGGCCTTGTTCGTGGGTTTCGGAGTTTTGAGGTTCTTCTAGGGTTGATTGACTGATGATCGATTCAGCATCGAGGTCAGAGTCGATTGATTCGGTGGAGGGGTCCGAGTCAATTTTCGGTTCAGAGTCTTTCACCGAGTCAGAATCGGAGTCACGCACAGAATCACTTCTGCCAAACTCCTTCAACAATTTCTCCAGTTTACCGCTTCCCCCTTCAAGGGACCTCTCCGTAATACACCCATCCTCCATATACAAAATCTCACTGGCCCACTTGACAACATTCAAATTGTTTGTAGTCAAAATCTTGCACTTTTTCCTCAACAGACCCTTTGGTCCAAGAACTTCTCGAATGAGATGCTTTCCAACATGCTCGTCCACCGCACTGAGCACATCGTCCAAAAGATACACATCCGCACGAGCGTAGACGGCCCTCGCCAACGCCAGACGAGCTTTCTGTCCTCCAGAAAGAGAAATCCCCTTTTCCCCAACCAGAGTCATATCTCCATCTTGCAAAGTGGCGATATCCTGTTCCAACGCACACGCAGAAACCGTCTTGTCGTAGTAGGCCGGATCGAAACGCATTCCAAACAAAATATTCTCCCGCACGGTAGCATTCATGATCCATGGGGTCTGCGCCACATACGCCACATTGCCGCATACGGCAACACAGCCACTCGTCTTGTGGAGTTGTCCCAAAATGGCCTGAAGCAAAGCGGATTTACCAGCTCCAACTCTTCCTACAACGCATGTGAGACTTCCCTTCAAGGCGGAGAGATCGATACTTGAAAGAGCTGGTTTGTAAGGTGTTCTGGTCCATACAAACGAACCGTTAGTGATTTCCACCGCTTTTTCTCCGATCGAGCGTGCTGGACTTAGTTTTTTCACAGCATCAGACTGCAGTTCCTCTCCGGTGAACAGTCCCGTCAATCTGTCAACCGCAACTTGAGCTTCTACAATGTTGGTGATCACCATCGGCACAACAGCCAATGGGAAAGAGAGCAAATTGAAAAGCGACAAAGCTGGGAATACCAGGTCTGTGGTTAATGGAGCCTTGTTGTATAGGACAAAGACGGCAAAAGTGGCACATGAAACCAAAAAGGGCGAACAGTTGAACGTGAAGATGGAAAATGCTTGCAATGAGCCCATTTTTTTCAAATTTTCAAGCTCCAAATCGTTTCTGACGTGGTTTAATTTGGTCTTGAAAGGCGGCTCCCATCCGTATAGTTTGAGAGATCTCATATTGTTGAGGATCTCGCTCACCGTTCTTGTTCTACGGTCCTTATTGTGCATCTGCACTTTTTGAAGCTTACGTTGCAGTCTTGCTATGGCTCCATTGGCCGGAATCATAACAACCATAATCACCACTCCAACCCACATGGCGTTGCCCAAAAGACCGTGCAACGAGACAAGACACAAGATGATCTGGAACGGTCCAGACCACACAATCTGCAAGTTCTGTACGAGGTCCTGCAGACGCTGTGTATCGACAGACATCAAATTGACAATGTCACCCGTCGCTCTTCCAGCACGAGCTTCGTTCGACAACTTGAGAGACTTTTGGTAGATTTGAGTGGTGAGTGACGACTTGATCTTCATTCCAAGATCAAAAGCTCTTTGAAAATACTGATGCAACATGGCGGTCTGCACTACGGAAACCACAAACATGGAAATAACGATACCAAAACCTCCTGTAATGGAAGGGTCCTCGTCTTTTGACTTGTTGTAGTCGTTCACAAACTTGATCAGCAAACGCAGGAGCTGCGGCTGCATAAAAGCTAAAACGTCCTGGCATCCTTTGAAAAGACCTCCCAATAGGAAAGGAGCTCCAAAGGATTTGGCGATAGCCAAAAATAGAGAGGGTCTCTTTCTATGTAGTTTTTTACTCAAATAAACCTGCTGCGACCACTGCTCCATAAACTGCTGTCCCGTCGTACGCGATCGGAGATACTCGGGCAGTTTAGGAAGATGTCTTGCTTCCAAAAACGCAGCATGGCCCTTTGCCATCAAAGGAGTCATCCACGTGAATGTGAGTCTCACAAAGATGTTGGCGTTGTCGTACGGGTTCGACTTTGCTGTTCTGGTGAACTTTTGCGTATACATTTCTAAAAATAAAACGATCAACGATGTGGAGACTGAAAATGTTTCAATCGTGACACTTTTACTAGCCATGTGATTTCTCACTTTCATGTTGATCAAATTCAAACCGGCTATCAAAGCAGAGAAAAGCCAATAGAAAAGTAGTACTCCGTTTGGAATCTCACTTTTGAACCGTTCAACATAGTGCAAAGTGAAGCCTACGCCTAAACCAAGCAAACCAATAACCTTTGACCAGAACTGGATATCGATCCACTTGTTGGCGCTGCTCATACTAGAGGCACTTACAATGACTGTGGCGATTTGTAAAATGACAAGAGCCATTTTGGTGAATAGATCCCATGTGAATCTTGTGCTGAGCGTTGGTTTCTGCCGTAGCCTGTAAAGTTGGTGAGCCCCAAATATTAGAAGCATCAACGAGTTGGCATTCGCCAACACCCCGTTGACAAAACACGGAGTCAAGTCCGAGTATTGAGACAAGGGTCCAAACCCTTCCTCATCCAAGCACTTGAAGCAGTTCATGATGACAAATGTTTCTCGAAAAGCACGCAAAAAGTTATAAAAGTCACGTGATGCAAACATCCAAGGTTTTTTTTTTCAACGTTTTGCTCGCTGTGATCTGATCTGTGAGTGGCTGAATACTGCTGCTGAAAATTACAAAAGTATCAGAAAAAACCAGGTCGATTCTTTTGCTTAGTATAAGTGTAACACTGCAGTAGACACTAGGGCAAATAGCGACAGACGTTGTTTTCGAAATTACAAAAAGAGACACATGGTTTTGAAAGTTACGTTGTTTGTCGTGAAGCTGTAGCTTTTCCACTTGCAATCTTTAGACTTACATCTAACTGAGTATCAAGACTTATTTGAATTGACAACTGAGTTATAGTCTCAGCCGTGATTGCTGCGATTATGTCAGCGCTGGTATTATGAATTTGATCCACCATTAGACTGGTCATAAGATTCTGTACTTTGTTGTTCTGATTGTGTAAGCAGATGCGTCTTTGAAGAGTGAGGGGGATCTAGTGGTCTACCACGCTCATATCTGCTCGTGAAATTGAGTAAGCGTCGCTTTTTGATCATCTCTGAATTGAAGCTGAAGAGATGATCTAAGGATCAATTTTATGATTATTTGGCAGTTAAAGACTTTTTCACAAAATTTGCCCTAGATAATAACTCTAGTATAGTAGAACATTGTAGTATTGTCACATTTGAGGGCAATTTAGATTCACGTTAACTATCATTTCCAGGTTTGTTTGACAACTACATTCTTAAAATAAGACTTCCATTGATATTCCTGCGGGTAAATATGTCTCTTAGGAAGGAGGATATTCAAGTATCAACGCTTTTGTAGTCGTCAACTTGAAGCTTCGATTCTCTGTATCACAATGGGAGGGTTTAATAGACGACTCCCAGATATTCGAGGCAGCCCTACAAGATTATTTCGAGATACCAAGGGAAACGACTTGCTGACTCTATACAAAGGCAGTTACAATCATCTCAATGAGTTCATGAGTGATTTTATCTAGATCATGACCCTCAAAATAATCTCCTTCAACATCATGGATCGCCCTGTGATTTGGGATCTTGGTCTTGCCTCAAGGTTGCATCGGTAAGAGAACTGTCCACAATCTTTGTTTGCCACTAAAAAAAGGATTCTGAATACTGTTTGACACTTGAAGTTGATAGAGAGGAAAAAAGCACGAACAGAATCTGCACCAAAAGCAGACTTGCCAATGATTCAACCCATCCACACACCATGCAACAAATGTCTACGCAACTCCTCGAACTTGCGGGTAGCCTGACTCTATCAATTGTGGTTGTCTCATAAGGATTGTTTTTAGGGATTGTTTTTAGGGTTATCAAATATGGCTGATTGAACCGCCTTTTTTCCTGGCTCGAAATGCTCAATAGAATCATATAATACTACGCATTGCGCATTCTCTAACATACAAGGTCCATTATATGAACCCATATATTCACATGAGCGACTAAAAATTTGATTCTCACCCACCTATGAATATATCGTCAGAAGTGAAAGATCCACTTAGCGCAATGTTTTGTTCCAGGTTAAAGTCAGTTTTTCATCCTCGATCATTTCCAAAATTTCCTTACCTGTTTTATTTTTCCCTCAAAAACCTTTCCAACCGCTAATTAGAAACGTAATGCTCTCTACGGGAAACCTGCATTAACCATCGAGCTGTCTTAAGAGGCTTTGGGCCTTGGGTCTATCTTTGGTATGTCATCAAGCACATTTTTTATTTACTCACTATGAGAGATCTCTCCTGGATTACTGAGTGATTTCAGCCCAAAAAATGTCTAATCTTTTCATACCGCCGATTTTCTCTTCCTCTTTGAGCACGTGCATGAACATCATGCACTATGCTAGATCTAGACTCACTGCAACCTGGAGGAACTCCGATGGCGAAAAAGTTGTTCACAAAAGGGAGTTGAGTTACAGTGCTATAGGATAGCACACATTGCGGACCTGCCACGAGGGATTTTTGGATATGTGGTGAGTACAATTTACCGGCATTAGTAGAGAGATTGTTTGAAATTAAAGATTTGAGATAGGGTTTTGATTAGTTGCTTCTTATCACTATGGAATGAACCCGATGGCGGACTCTCCGCGAGAGAGGTATGTACTAACTATATGTGGTGGGTCAGCTTAACGCGAATTTTGGTAAAGATGACGAGATGGGGACCAGTCATGACTGGGTCACCTTCATCATGGATCGGTCTCACTGGGGAGCTACTGCTATTCTTGTTCGTTGCTATTGTCAATGGGTGTATTATATTTTATACAATGAAATACCCGAGTTGTTGTATTGGATTGGATATCGATTGGGATCCACTCACAGAGAAATGTTGCCTCTTTATATACCGCCAGTAATTTGCTGCCGATTCTCCTTTTCATAGTACCTTGTCATACCAATCAGTGTCATCTATGTATCTCAACCGAGGGTGCGAACCCTTGGTATGACGTCTTATGCGAGAACGATTTGAGGCTATGGTTATATTGGCCCGACAACTGATATTTATCTAGATGACTATGCGAGAACGTCACTTTTAGGAGATCTGGGCTGTGAATACAACACCAGGTGTCATCGGCGCATGGAGCGACTGTTGTGTAAATCTTTTGCTCACATATGACAATAGGTATATATGCGGTCTACTGCATGCATACGCATGTGCAGTAGAAGATAATGTTTGGTCTTACGCCTAGTAAGTCACTATGCTCAGAACGTCAAGTCTATAATGTGACTGCTGTCGCCGTTTTCCTTCCTGAAAGAATTTAAGCCAAGTGATGTTCCATCCTTATGTTTCGGAATAACTAAGTAAAACGTTGTTTGTTACGTTGTATGTGTTGTCGTGTTATTTCATCGCTGACAAAAAAGAATAAAAAGAATGCCTAAAATCAAGGGTTCAAAAAACAGTATAGAGTAGTTTATGATTACAAATCTTTTTCACTTTCACAGATTCAGTATAATACCAATCAGCAACAACTCATAACTCACAGCTTCTCTTTCTTACCACACCCATCTCCTATTTTTCTAAGATATTCAAGCAAAAAATTATACCTCACATAACAAGATCAAAGATCACAGCTCAACTCACTCACAACTCGCTTCGCTAGTTGTTCGCTCGTGTTCGCGCCAAATCCACCACCCCTCGACTCGAACCCATGGTTCTCCACACAATCTTTAGCAGACAAATTGAAACCCTCCAAGTTGAGCTTGTCTATGAAAACTATCCCATATTCTGTGGATCCAACATTTCAGTCGTTGTACGATTCCGGAACCTGAATCAGGATCCAGAACCTCAACTGCTCGTTCTCGGATACACTCAAATTCTAGGATACCTCAC
>JAJLWQ010000045.1:0-38775 GCA_030570875.1 Citeromyces matritensis
TTCTCGGACTCTATGAACCTCAATTCAGGGTCAGCATGACAAAGAGCTCTAAGACTCTCGGTGACAAGGTCGCATTTGTAGTTCCAGTGCTTTTGAGACATGATTAGCGGGAGATTTACGTAGCGTAAAACTTCTTTTTATATTGATGGTTACGATGGTGTTAGGATAAACCCGGCGTTTTTTAACCGGTTATGCCGTTTAGCAAGTAACAATATGAGGTGATGTTGGATCGTGCATAATTGGTGGAGAAGCCGTTTTTTTGCCATTGAACGAGGGGCTTTACTTGGCAAAATGCCGAATTTGGTGGGGGGCAGTGGGGGATACCTCTTTTTCGGTGGGGGACTTTTAAAATCCCGGCTTGTTTAGCTTGTTTTCTCTCCTGCAGACCCCGCAACGGACTCCGAAGAGGGAGTTTTTTTAAGCTAGAATGAAGAATAGTGAACTTTTCAAGAAAAGTTCTGATTTTAATGACATTGTATGTGGGGGAAAAAAAGACAGATTTTGTTGCCATTACTTATTTCATTGCTGAGAGGGGGATTGTTATTTGATTCTTCACTATGCATCTCCATGCGAGGCATGCGGAGATACTTAATTTATGCCGGGACATCCTTTGACGATCGGGTCCTGAAATGAGCCTTCTTCGGATCATCTTCATCCAGGGTTTTTTCGGTAGATCTTGGGACTAGACTCCTGTGACAGTGATCAACGCAACGCTCACATTGGGATTTAAGAACTTGGGAGAAAGCTCGAAACATTCTCAGACCGATGCAGACCGTTATGGAAATTAATTCCACTGGTCGAACTCAACATAGCGTGGGACATATGACTGCTACCATATCGGCTGCAGAGGAGTAAAATACCGTGAACAGTGATGTACGCTCATGCATGAGATCTGCGTTTCTAACAAATGCACTGACTGCAGCATAGCTCGGCGTCGGCAATAAAATAATGCTTTTGAATGCACGATCAAAAAGCATAATTATTTGTGATATTTTCTTTCTGATCACAGGCTGTTGTAGAACCTAAATGGTTTAGCTTCGCCTGAACAAAGTGGAATGACCTCAAAGCAGCAATAAACCAGTGTTGCCCGCCATGTGTTATCACCGATAGCTGTCAAAGAAGCTCGTTCGTGATTTTAACGCAGTCTGGTATTATGAGAGTACTTACTATAAACTGCGAATCAACGATGAAAACTTGATCTAGACTCCAATCGCCAGGCTGTGTACCTGAAACCCTTGAGGGAAACAAAAGTCTCATGAGTCAAGTCAAGAAGATGTTTTTGTCACTACTCAGCTGGTTCAAGGTTTCGATAGAAGAGGTTTCTCAATATGATTGAGAAGAAGCGGGACTGGTGCGAAAGGACTGGTCGAATTTAGGTCTTTAATGCCGATAAAGAGTCGGCTTAATTCGCAAACCTCGGGGAAGTTCCTTGAGCTCACTCCAGCGCGTATGCATCTGGGCTTACTTACAGTGATAAAGAGCTAAAGATAGGTTGTCGGTTTAGACAACCGTTTCTCATAAAGATGACCATGGTCACACTTTATCACATAGAGCGAATAACCTTCAGGCTGGGATAACTTGTTCTTAGAAGAGCTGAGATAAGATCATACGCTTCCTGGTGATTTTTATTTCGTCATAAGTCACAGAGAGCAAAGGATTCTCAACCAGGAAATAGAGAGGGTATATTCACTTGCAAGGATTTGTCTTATCAAATACAAAAAAGTGGAGAGCTCGCAATCAACTAAAGGCCGAATTGGCGATCAGCTCGTCACTGCAACGAGGCTATGTAAGCTTAGGAGTGATATTACAGCCACTCGGAAAATCAAATAATGCATGGCCACGTCCCTCTCATTACCTAACGTGACCACACAGAATAGAAATTCCTCTAATCAAGCCTAAATAAGTGTGACACTTCGCATCCGAACACCAGTATCGATCTGCTACATACTCACTGCAGCACCGTGCATGCATATCTATTGTTCCGACGTTTCATCCCCTTACATGCAGATCTTCTCTTAAACATGATGCGAAAGCCGTTTTCATCTCGCATGACTTCCAAGACTCTCCACGAAACCACCTCGAAAAAGTTCAACAAAACGCCCAATGGGAAAATATACACATCTGATCTTCAAGATATCTATGCGATGCTTCTATTAGCACTTGATCTCAAGGACGAAGCTCCAAAGTTCTCACTAAGGCTATGGAAAAGACACTTTCCCTTTTGCTTCACGTTGGATGAAGCGGTTGAAAAAATGACCCAGCTGAATCATAAGTTCAACCTCAGCTCTACTAGCATCACTCTTTCTTACACGATTAAGCACCACTTGGCCCTGGACTTACTTCAAAAATTCATGGACGCCAAACTGATCCATTCTCCCGCGGATAGAACAGAGGACACAATGAAACCAGCCATTTTTCTTCAGCCTACCCCTAAGGGAGTAGCATTGTTGCAAACTTTCTGCGAGAAGCAGGGCATGAAATTGGAGAGCCACCCACCCATTCTTTACAGTTCCCTCAGTACGATGCGCCTCTTTCATTTTGAGAGAAGTGCAACAACAGACACTATAGTGTACTCGTCTCACCTCGTCAGCCTGCTTTTCACCAAGTTTATTGGAGACAAGCCAAATGTATGGAGCGCGTTCGACCAGCCTGAGCTAATTTCTATCCCCCGAAAGCGACAATCTAGCACCGACTTTGGCTTTTGCTCCAGCGATATATATGCAGAGGAAGAGTCCATAGAGATCAACCACCCGTTAGTACAGGCCTCGCCCTTTGCCCATAGATTCTTCACCAACCCTGACTCTGACTCACTGATGCAGTACTATACTTCCAGTAAAGGGGTCAGAATGTGTTATCGGAAGCCTTTTGAGGAGTTTACGACCGAGTACTGTTTCACCGGAAAGGCAGCTTTACAGTGGTTGATGGACTGTACCGACGTTATGTATGTGCATGAGGGAGGACAGATTTGCGATCTTCTCTTGAAAAGCGAGCTTGTAGTCCCAATAACAGCTAGCCCATCGCTGTCACCCAAAGTTGGATTCAAGACTACCAGAGATAGCTTTTACACTTTGAGTGAGAAAGGGTGGCATTTGATCAAAGGAGTCACCAGTAGTACAGATGGAGAAGAGGCAACCAGCGACATAAGCCCTGACGAAACGGTAATTAGGAAGTTACGACTACACGATGTTCTTAAAGATCCAGGAATGCTTCATCTTTTCCGAGCCCATCTGGAATCAGAATTTTGCTCGGAAAACCTGTTTGTATATAGTGAGATATCCACTCTGCTTGACCAGATGGGTGTGCTTGAAGGATTTCTGGCGAGCGAGAGCTCCGATGTCAGGGAAAGAGATCTGATCATACAAAAGCTCTCGGACGAATGCTTATCCAAAGCGTACAGCATATATAGTACGTTTCTCACTGTGGGTGCTCCAAAAGAGTTGAACATCAACCACGATCTGAAACAAGAAATTTCCAAAGTAATGATGCACCCTAACTCTCCGTGCGCTCGGACAACTTTCACCATTGAAGAAAAGGGCGAGATTGATATTGCTTCGTTGAAATGTGGTGAGAGTTTGAGAATGAGCAGCTCGGCAGCATTGATCTCTGTGGTGAGCCCTCGAGTGGACAGAACCTTGGCTGTTCTGAGACAAATGAAACCTCTTTTGCTCGGTGTGAGGGAGCACATTTTCTTGCTCATGAGAGACGACTCGTTGCCAAAATTTCTCGGCTCAGAAACGTTCAAGGAGGGAGTGAGCGGTATGATATTCAGAAGAAGTAAGGCATCAGACTGAATATTCGAAGAGCATAAGTTTTAGAGACACACTGGGGTGTAGGTAGGAGCCCATTATACACATTGCGGACTTACTCTTATTTGCGACGAAGCGTAAGCTATAATTTATTCCGCAGCAAAAAGCATATGTAAGGATGCATTTTTGATGCAACGCAGACTTCACAACGCAGATTGTGTCACGCATCCAGACACCTTAGCGCCTTGAATACTTTTTAGAACTCAATTTCACAGCATTTCTCTTTGTTACTTCATTCTTTGTCATCATCGTATGATCTACACCATGGTATTCCATCATGCAATCATTTATAGTTTCTCGACTGCTGCATAGTTTCTCGACTGCTGCATGCTATACTCGTAAACACTCGATAATGTACGTATGTGTGTAACCTCTACTTCGCGTAAGGGTGACCTTCTTGCAGAACGCGAAATGATTCACCTCAACTGTTGACACTAAACTTGGTAACTCCTTTTGCCTGTTCCTTTTCTTTTCTCACATTTTTTTTTCTCAAGGCATCTTATGCTCGTTCCACCTCCTTCAAGTACTGCTGCTACAGCTGACCCTTTTGCTTCTGGTGCTAGTGATCGGAGACGTCAACTCGCTCACGAAAGAAAGAGAAGAGGGCGTGAGAGACGTGAATCGTCCACTGCTCATAACCAGGTAACTGCTCACACTTTTCCCTGCAAGCCGATCAAATCTCGAAGACGTCTTCCACCTCCAACTCTTTACCTCGCAAACATCGTCTTTCATTGGTCTTACAGATGACATTGGATAATGGATTATCGAGGAGTGAGATCATTAAAGTGAAAGAGGACTCGTTCCCTCTATTCGGAGAAAGAACTTGGAAGTTGAATGGGTGAACGCTTTAATGTTAACCGAGTTTCATGATTACGGGCTGCTGTGATGGCTTCCGCCATACTCGGGAAAGAAATAGTATTGGTTGATTCTATGCCCATACCCTTCGTCGCAATCAGACATGTCAGCCATATTGATGACTTGAAATCCCTTTCAATGGACGTCTTTGGTTGAGAGGTACGAATAACGCTTTAGATTACTCCAAAGGAGAAAAAACATAACGACAGCTTTTTAGGGACTACAACTCATAGTATCACGAGAGGAAATAAAAAATACAGGGCGGATTCTCTTACAACGAGCTTCTTCTAAATACAAAATTTGGTACCAACTCCCAGCACATGAACCTGATAAAACGGGTACTATGGGCACTAAGATATATTCGGACTCACTCAAAGTAATGAGAGATATAAGAGCTATTTATATAGTCTAGCGTGCATGAACGATATGCATCTTCATGCACTTAATGTCACGTGAGCTTTATATAGAACATGAGTTCTAACAGAACCTTTGTATATAAAGATGCTTCGAACTGGAAACGTCATCACCCGTAGCTTTTATTGAATCACTTCAAACAAGACATAGTCTCTTTTGTATCAAGCAGCCGAATACGTTCGATCCAAATTCTACGCTTCATCGCAAACCATTTTATTCATGCCACCATCTATATACGCTTACGCAATCGGCTCGAGCGTGGTACCCTTCTTGATGGTAGCCCAACCAATCAAACGCCAATGCTTTTCAATCCTTCTGGACAAAGCAATCTTCTCATCCACCTCGGTACAAGCCGGGGAAGTTAATTGAAGTCTAGCCATATCCGCCTTAACGGCCACCACCCTTGCACCAGTGGCTGTAGAGCCGATGTTCACCATGAGCACTTCATTTAGCTCCAATTTTCTCACTTTAGCCTGCTTTTGGCCCTCTGTCTTGACACCCAGTAGTCTACGCAAGAGGAAGTAGTTGATCTCGATATCGGTGTAGATGGATGGAAGATGGTTTTTCGCTCCAACAACTTGGCCGACAAGTCTATCTGCTCTGCAGAGGGTAGGATCGACTCTTGTTCCTACACCGATAAGACCACCTGGAACGGCAAACTTCAAATCGTTGTGCTCTGCAAACAGAGAAACAATGCTTGAGTAGATTGGCTTACATTGGATCTTACCGTTGTCGTCTTTGGTGACTATACCGGGACGGATCTCGATTTCGTCTCCAATTTTGAAGACACCGGTTATAATGGACCCACCGGCCACACCGCCCTTGAGATCGTTGATCTCTGCACCAGGTTTGTTAACGTCGAATGAACGAATAACGATAAGCCTGGGCGAAGTGGTAAAGTCACGCAGCGGCACAGGAATGGTATTTACGATATACTGGTTCACAGCATCGATATTGTACTTGAGCTGAGCAGATATCGGGACAATAGGAGCTCCGTCTGCGATGGTTCCCCTTATAAATCTCAAGATTGACTGTTCGTGCTCCAGTGCGGAATCTTGTCTGAGAAGATCCACCTTGTTCTGCAATATTACAACGTGCTTCAGCTTCATGATTTCGATAGCAGCCAAATGCTCTGATGTCTGGGGTTGAGGGCACGACTCGTTTGCTGCTACCAAGAGAAGAGCAGCATCCATAACGGCGGCCCCGGAAAGCATCGTGGACATGAGAATATCGTGACCTGGGCAGTCCACAAAAGAAACGTGTCTCACAATGTTATAACGACCAGTACATCCGGGACGCTGACATTTTGGATGAATTTCTTTGTCGGATTTGAAAGAACGGTAACAGTCGGGTTCTGGGCACTCTGGTGAGTCACACTTGTAGATTTTAGCATTTGCATACCCCAATTTAATGGTGATGTTTCTCTCCAGCTCGTCTTTGAAACGAACAGTTTGTACGCCCGATATGGCTTTTACAACGGTTGATTTACCGTGAGCAACGTGTCCAATCGTTCCAATGTTAATTGTGGCTTGTCTGTTGATGATTTCAGGCGATAGGGCAGTCAGAGATGCGAAGTCGGGATTGAGGGACTGCTCGGGAAGTCCACCTCCTTCCAAAAACTCCTGTCTCTCTCTTTCTTCTTCATCTTTGGTTGAGTCTAGAGAGAATGTAACGTTCTTCTTCTTGAGATCGTTCTCTTCCTCCTGTTCCAGATCTTGAGGGTCCAGATGCGGAGACGCAGCAAGCGGATCTGCAATGTCTGATCCAATGACAAGGTCAGGAGTCTGATTCTGGAGATCGTCAGCCATTGTTAGTTTTTCACTTTAAATTTTTCGAAAAAAAGCGGTGCTGAAGATTACGCAGGGCGTAAATGTGGGCATGAGTGAAGAGGGCGAGTACCCCCACGAGAGGATCGCGAAGGTCTTTATTGCTTTAGAGGCGGACTTTTTGTGAGGTCGGTTTGTCTCGGCGGTCTTAATTTGGAGGGGGAGTGATGGAGATGAGGCACTCGTTATAAAGACTTACTTTGAAACAGACCAGAATTTGACGGCTCAAAAATAATGAAACTGGTGACTGCCGAATGTGTAGATTGTCCTGTCGACAGAGAGGAGAAGCATATCGCACTTTCTCATTACAAATCCTATCGCTTTGACTGATTGTTCGTATTTCAAGTCTCCGCTGAGCACAGATTCAAGTTCAATGTTCTGTAAGATAATTTTCTATCAAATTACTGCTATGTGGATCCAATCGATGAGTTTCAAGCTCCGGTGAAAGCTGCATTTGTGTAAAAAAGTTGAAGGTTGGACGGTATTCTTGATAGTCTCAAAACCTGAACACGTTGTTTCCATATCTGAAGACGTGAGAAGATTTCAGGTCAGGTCTGCCAGCCAAGTGTTCGAAATGCTGCGACTATCCGACAAGCCTTTATACCTGCGAAAAAGCCTGTGCCTGCGACCACCCACTCAGAGAGACGGTTTCGAAGTGAAAACACTCCCTAAAAGGCGGCATGCTAGATTTTTAGACAAAAGATGCATAACGGAGAGTCTCCACTAGATGCTTTTAGTTGACTGGTCAACGAGACCTCTGAACAAGTTGTGCAATCACAAACACACATTACTGCTGATGAGCTCCTCAGATATACTTATCAAGCTTCCCGAAAGGTGGTGATGAAGTCTTTAGAACTTTTGTTTTGATCTTTTGTCTGACCTGTGCCAAAATCAAGCGAGAAAGGCGGCATAAAGACACGGTAAACAAAGCTGAAGCACTGGCGATTGAAGAGACGTTTTTTCTCAAGTTTGGACTGCTCTGTGTTTGCGACGACCTGTTTAGCCATTTATCTTACCATTGGCCCTTGTTCTGTCATGCTTTCGGATTACTGCTTTATAAGACTAGAAATAGGTGACTATACTCAGGCTCGATTACTTATCCAAAAAAGATTAGAAGTGCCCATTGCAATCAGCAGAATGATTGGTCATCTGTGTCCTCTGCTGTGGTTGTAACAAGTTTCGAGGTTTACCACCGTACAGTACTCCGGATCATTGGCTTGGGCTTGCAGATATTATATGCTCAGTAGCGTTTTTCGGTGCGTGGTCAGCGAGCCTTCTCCTTTCGACTGTGCTTTCCTGCTATTGTATAAGACACAGTAACTGCGTTTGAAATCACTGCATGACAGAAGAATTAGTTTCTCTGTCCACTGGCTTTGGTGGACTCCAAAAGGAATTTTCATGCATATAAGGTGCATTTTCGCGATATCGCTTAGGGGCTCGTTCTCTTGAAATATAAAAATATGAAACGAGTATACTTTTCGCGTAATAAACAATGCACGCGTTTCGTCAATAACCACCGTTCTTCTACGCGAGGAACGTAAATAAAAGAACAACCTCTATTAAATGCTTTGGGGTGATAACAATACTAAGGCTCCGATCGATAGCTTCACCAAGAGGATCAAAGAGTCTGCACCATTAAGAAATGATGACTGGGTGAAAATCACACACGCTGCATCCACACAAACCACACGGTTTACCGCAAGTCAAAGCAAAGCGCGTTGGCAGCAGAAAACAATACAAAGGCTTCCATCGCATTAAAAACCTTTCGGGGGCCGAATGGGATCCCGTGAAGCACTGCATCGTCTTGCAAGACTCGAAATGGGATGAACTCATCGCAAAAGACAAACACATTGCCTTTTTCAGGAACCGCACGTTCAAATTTTATGAACAAGTCGACGGCATTCTTTGTGGAAATATCCCCACAGAAAGAGCTGCAGTATCAACCAACGAAGGTGTTGATCGGTTTGAGGAGCTACTCGACCAATCGGAAGAAAGCGACGAGGGCACACAAACTGATGGGTTTAGTACGCCTGGTCCATCAGGAAGATCCACTTCTCGATATGTTGGTCATGCAAGAAAACCGGCCTATCTTCACATAATTGAGGCGATAAAGGACGTGTCCAGAGATCTCATATCACAAGATCGATCGAAAACAGTGCGTGGCGTGGCTGAAAGGGCCGAGAAACTAGGTATGGCCTCTTCGAGAATGCGAATATGCCTGATGTTGGCTGAATTCCCCAACTATATTGACTCGCTCATGGTCCTATCTGACTACGGCTTCAAAGAAGGAATTGAGCGTCACCTTTTGAGCCGGTTTGAAGATTATTTCCCCTCATCGAAGAAGTCAGAAACGCGCGTCATGACACCGAAGACAAACACACCAAATGCCCCTAGAACACCAAGAAGCAGCACTGTTGAAACGTGTACGATCGACGCAGCTGAAGAATCACCCGAAGCTTCCTCCCGGTATTACACTTCTGAGGAGTCTAGAACAGCGGGTCAGCAATCACCACACCAAGGTTCTGCTCAACAAGGCGGTTACGATGAGTCCTTTGCTGAGGCAACGCACATACCAACGTTCACCAACGCAGCGCAGGGAGTATTGCCACTAGAGAGTCATCCCCGGATGAAGATGTTGGGTCTCAGGAATTGCGTCTTTCACCTGAAAGCGAGGAGGAAAGGATAGCTGACAGGCATTATAAAGTGTCAGCATAGGAGTAAGCGATCAACAATAATACTAACAACAAACAGCAACATACTATAAACCCAGTTAGCCACTCCGCAAAACGTCGGACGGAAGGATCAATGGAAAAACACCACCTTCCAGGGAAGTAAAGCAATGACGGAAATAGTCAGCTTCCTAGAAGGAATGATATGAGCATAAGTCTTCCTTCGGCATAAGTCCAATATATTATGCTCCACTGCATAATGTTGCAGTAGACCATGCATACGCCAAGCGCTGCATGAGGAGTTGTAAATGCCCGAACGATGGCCACTCCATAGGCCGATGAGGCCTGAATTCAAACTATGAGTTCGAATCTCCTCTTACAAGTATTCAGTCGACCGAAACAGGTTAGACGCTGAGTCCCACAATACGGTGTACTCAAATAGGCACGCTGCATATGCAGTAACATGGCCTGAGTCCAATCGGTGACCAGGCTGAACCAGTAAAATGGTTACACATGTGTCTCGTGCATAAACTTGCATGGTAGAGGAGAATTGGCAGCACGGGCAACTCGGTAGGTATATAAAGGGAGTCCTCGCTGTTGAGATGGAGATGATCAGCCGCAGGTCATAAGGAAGTTACACTTAAACTACACTCTTATACAGACAAGGACTACCCATCCAAGAATGAAACAATTCTCACTAAATCAGTGGACTAATAAATCTAAGGCAAGTGCATTACTAATAGCCTAAGCTACTATACTACTTAACACACAGTGGTTCAAATGGATAACTGTGCCTAACTTAACGCACTACAGGGATTTCATTCCCGCATGTTAATATAAAGAGCAAGAGGCGGAACTGGCCATATTGTCTGAATCCATCAAGCGTGCCTACGATTCCGACAGGAGGAAAGTGGATGCGTTAAGAAAAGTGAAAAGGAAGCGCGCAGATGAAAACAAATCGTTACTCACACTTCTGAGAGAGATTAAGAGTGAAATAACCGATTTGAAAGAGGAAACTCATCACCAGATAGAAGACCTGAAACAGCAAAGTGAGGAACAGATTGCAGACCTGAAGAGGCAAAATGAGAACGTGACTGCTGCGTTGAAGACGCAGATGGAAATTCAGTTTGCCAGCATTCAACAGCAGGCAGTGAGGGACCGCAATATGATCCGCAGTCTTACTCGACAGCCCGTAGAAGTGGTGCCTTTTTTGACCCCGGAACCGGAGCTCCCTCCCATTCACAACTTTCAGGATCTTGAAATCTTGTCAGCAGAAGATGCTCAGGCTTATTGCAGAGCTTATGATTTAGCAGAAACGGGCAATTTGCTTGAGCAAAGTTTAAGAATTGAGAGATTCATCAATCTCTTCCACTTTGCCCAAAATGTCCCTATGGGCCCCATAGGGCTATCTTTAATAGATAAGCTTTTATTGAGTTTGATAATTTGCAGTATGATCTTGGGAAAGTAATCGATAGATTGCATCAATACGATCCATGCGAAACGAGTCTGGGTAGCAGCAATTGTCGGTGCTTTCTACTGCACATAAAGTCTTCAATATTCGGTCTTTTCATTTCTTCCTCGCCCCACAGTTAATAACACTCCGGTAGAAATTACGTACCAAGACATTTCATCGAAGAGTAAAATACAGTGGGAGAAGGAATCACGCGGAAGCTGATTCATAAGTCTTCTTCGAATATGCATTCAGTCTATCCTGGTCTTCCACGCGAAATTTGTTTTTTTCGACTTGATCAAAAATTTCAATGAATACAGCTCTATCTGAAGTTGCCTATACATTTTATATGTGGAAACTGTTTGAGAGAAAAAAAAAAAAGACATCTTTCAGTTTCAATGTACTCCACTGGGGTGCATTTCCTCGACCTACTATTATGCAGCGTCCGGCAGAATTCTGCAGAATTCTGCAGTTATGTGCATAGAAGGTGGATTTTTGAGTCTTGATATTTCCCCAAAAAAGAAAACAAAAAAAAAAACAAGGAAGCGATATTTTTGATCTAGATCAAATAACGTTAGACCTTTGCAATCTGGTGAATACTTCAAAGTGGCAAACGATCACATACGTAAAAGTGGCCTTGGGGAGGGCGCATTCGGACTACAACAAAGTTCATATGGGTGACGCTAATCAACAAAGGAGAAACAATTTCCAGAAAGGGGCTTGAATATACTTGACGTGAATCCTGAAGGCGGCAAGTGCATCGGCAGTAAGTAGAGTTCATAGCGCTCAGTACGGAATTTGATGGGACCCTGTTATATGAGACATGCGTAGGAAAGTGTTGGACATATTTCCAATAATGACATGATATTTATCAAAATGCGGTTAGCTAGTTTTTAGGAACTTGAAAAATATCCTCTGTAGTCTGTGTTGTCTGTATAGTGCACATGGCTCCTGCATGATGCATGCATAAATTATTGAGTTAAACGATTTTCAGTTTTACAGAACGATCTATGATCCTTAGATCACCAAAAGCACGTAATACAACAACAGAAGGTAATACCGGAGAGTTCACTGCCGGGGCAGTCCAAGAATTACCCGCCGTTTCCTCCCACCTAGGCGTTTTTGAAGAGTCAGGAGCTGGGGATCAGCAATCACCACAACAGGGTTTTGCTCAACAAGGCGGATACGAGGAGCCTTTCGCAGAAACAATACAAGGAGAACCAGAGGGTTCCTCCCACCAACTCGGCGCAGGGGGTGGGTATTCTGGAGGGTCATGCCATGATGGAGACGATAATCCTCAGGAATCGCGTCTCTCCATTGAGAGAGAGGAGGAAAGAATAATCAACAAGCATTTCAAAGAACAAGAAGCGGAACTGGCCTTTCAATCTGAATCCGTTAAGCGTCAACTGGCCTTTCAATCTGAATCCATCAAGCGTGGCTACGATTCTGACAAGAGGAAAGCGGATGCGTTAAGAAAAGTGAAGAGGAAGCGTGCAGACGAAACCAAATCGTTGCCAACACGCCTGAGAGAGATTAAGGATGACATTACCGATCTGAAAGAGGATTCTCATCACCAGATCGAAGACCTGAAACAGCAAAATGAGGAACAGATTGCAGACCTGAAGAAGCAAAACGAGGATCGGATTGCAGACCTAAAAAAGGTTCAACAGAAGGCAGCGAGGGACAAAAACATGTTCCTAAGTCTCATCAAACTGCCCGTAGAAGTGGTACCTTTTTTGACCCCGCAACCGGAGCTCCCTCCCATTCACAGCTTTGATGATCTTGACATGCTGTCATCGGAAGATGCTGAGGCTTACTGCAGAGCTTATAATTTAACAGAAACAGGCGATTTGCCTGAGCAAAGAGTAAGGATTGCGAGATTCATCAACCTCCTCCAATTTGAAATCAAATTTACCTTATAAGCCCATAAGCTTTCTTTAATACAGTAGTTATTGCAAATTCAATAAAGATCCTTTCCAGAATGGTAGGGGCTCTCCAATCCGGGAGGGCGATAAGGCTTTCCAAATCCGGCTCGCAGCCCCTGTTCCGGACTCAATTTGAACGTCAGACCGGACTCTTTTCAGAGCGGAGTGAGTTTCGAAATTAATTGTATTTATACTTATCCAGAAGAAGAACAAGTTCAGTATTAGAGGAGAATATAGTGAACTATAGGGGTGTATTGTACACTACAAACTCTTGAATGCCGGCCCGGAACACATAGGACTAGCTCCTATTTATATTCCGGTCTGTCATGTACGTGTCAATACGTACCAAGAGATGATATATATACACTTATATAGATACATCTCACAAGTAAATCAAAATACCATCTTTAGCTGGAAAAAAAGTCAATCGACTAATTCAATACAAGTGTCATCATGCACACGAAGTCTCTCACTATGAGCAACTCTTTAGAAGTTTCCCTACCCAAAGATCTTCGAGTGTCAGAAAGCATCCGCCTTGCTCACAGAGAACAACCTTTCGACTGACGCGAACTCGCCGGGTTAGCCATCAGCTTACATGCTAGGGAATACATGGCTGGCAACTTATCTCTCTTCAAGTTCCACCAATCTCTGGGCCTTTTGAAACTAGTGTAGACCCCTTTTCTTCTGCCATGACCGTATGTGTGATTTCTGATCAGTAATATAGTGTAGAGCACGCGTCGAGCACAGAAAGGATACCTCATCAGATCGAACACCACCTACAGGGTCAGGGGGAGATGAGAGGGTCACAACCTCTATAGACATCAGACGAATGCCTCAAATGCCAAAAGACTTTGGCAGTTCTTCAGTGTGAAACCCGAAATCGGTCATTACAGAATCAATGTCCCTCCAAAGCACATCTGAGTCCCACCCTCTAAAAGTATCTGCCGAGTCAATGGAAAGGGTTTCATCTTTTGCTGGTGTCGGTCTATCTGACCCAGAAGGGCGAGAAAACGCATTCGATGAGTCTGTCATAGGCTGAGGATCTAATGGTATCGTGTTAATGATTTTCCTAGCTGAAGACTCAGGGTGCTGCGTTTCTGAAAGCCGTCTCTTCTTCGGAGCTAGTTCCACCCTTCGTGAGGATATAGATTCCTCAGAGTCCGAATCGCTCAGTTCCGCCCTCTTGGTTTTACGAGGCACAAGCTTGATCATTCCGCATTTCTCTCTGAGAATCCATAGGCAGTCAAAAAACACAGACGCAGACATTCTAGTTCGGATAGTGATTTCAATTCCCTTGAACTGATTGCGATCTTGTATAACCTTGAAAATGGCCCACATGTTCCGCAAAATACCGGACGAACGATACGCCATGTCGTGTTTCATCACAGACGCCTGCATGGTGAGTTTCATCGCTTCCTGAAATAGCTCCTTACCAGCTGCAAGATCTAGTATGGCGGCATACGGCGAATGTACAAGGCGAGCGATTATGGAAGCCGCCTGCCATATATTCAGCACATAGACGCCTGGCAGATACTTGACGAATTTCGAATTGCCATTTTGAGATTGTCTGCAATGAGTAATGACTGTCAATGCAGAGTTGAATACTTTCACGACTCCTCTTTGAAGTTCGAAATCAGCCACTTTCCCGCTATCCAGAAAGTAGTATGCAAGGGTATGGAGTTTTGATGTGAGCAGAGTCAATCTACGGACATGGTCGAGCGATGATTCCGATGTCAGTCTTATTTCCAGCTCATCCATTTCGTGGGAAAGAATCTTGAGAAGTGGTACTCTCTCCGGCGTATCCACGAGTCCTAATGGGTCCATATAATTGGAATTTAAACTCTTGGCTACGCGATCCTGCATTCGCTCGATCTCCAGCATCTGCTTCAACTCCACAGGAACGTCTTCTCGGTTGTTTCGACACGCTAAAAGCACCGAGGCGTCAAACTGGGCAAACGATGGGAACCCAAAAGCGGTGGCTACATACTGAGAGACAACGTTGCAGCCGATCCACGTTCGCACTTGTTCGGAAGCCAAATCGTTTACATTCTCCATGCTCCTTCCGGAAGTGTGGAGTCCAATTCGAATAGCCTGGAACATGGCTACACCAATGGTGTTCCATGAAGTGTCAGCAGAAAGCGAGGATGTTAACGGTGGCCACAGAGTGTAGAGTAGAAAAGCCTGCACAGAGTATACGGACGAAACATTCAAAATGGGCTCGTCAACTTCAGTGGGTGCATATCTTGTAATTGGAGAAATACTCACTTCCGCCAGAAGCGATTTCAGTAAAGGAGAAAGCTTCATATAAAGTTCACTTTCAGAGGAACGCCGTAAAGCGACAAAACAAATTGCCCAAAATAGTACCGGACATAGTCTGTATATACGTTCTGGACCCTTCTGAACATCGATCACTGGAAGCACCGGGTGATAGTTTTCGACAAACTCGTGGAAAAGATTACCTATATCTATCGATGACAAAGTGAGATCTCCCAAGTGCTTTGGTATACACTGCATCACTTCCTGTGAGACTTTTAGAGGCAAGAGGTGTTTTGGTTCGTGCAATATAACGGGTGCTATGTATGGATCGACATTTATCGGATATGGTTTATCGGGCTCAGTCATGTGTCTTTTGAACGCTTCATATTCTTTTTGCATCTCGGCTATTTTGGCTCTTTTGTAGGTACGCTTGAAACCTGAGTCAAGAGTACATGCTACATTTTTCTTGCCACACCTCGAGCACGGGTCTGGATACTTTTCATTGGCGTCGCACTTTGACTTCTGTTGTCGGCATTCCACACAAGCGATTCTCTTGGGTTTGACCGGACCTGCAGATTCTTCCCTTTGTGCCTCCTGTATCGCTCGGTTAAGATTTTCTAGCCGCGTCTGTTGTTCGTGGTATTGTTCTACGCTATGCATCCGGTACCGGAGGTGGTGCATGAATTATATTATATGCACATATGGGAGATGATCTCAATTTGTACTTCCTCTTCAAAAACTAAAACAATTGGTCAGATTGGCTGAGATGGACAGAGCCACGGGTGAGTCACTCTGGTTTCCGTATTTGTACGAATGACTAAGGGTGGTATTCTACTTTATCTATTACCTGATCTCAAGATTCTCTATATGAGGGCAATATCGTGAAGCTACGTTGTTGACCTGGTAAATGAGGGCAAGCTGTCTCACCCGAAACATCATATCTGCAAAGGCGATAGATTGCCTATTTTACCATAATCGACTGTAATCAACAAAAGGAGTTTCAGAACCTCATTTAACTTCCTCTGATGGACGAAGCCATTCCTCTCTGGGAGAATAATTTCTTTTTCTCCTGCAAGAAGTGGCCGATTCTATCATGACGTATTTTGTGATTATGTGTGGTATTCTAATAATGTACGGAATAACTCCCAGCCTATTGAGTATATCTTTAAAATTCAGTCATGTGGGAGGGATCTGGATTTGATCTCAAGATTCTCAGATTCGAGAAAAACCTGATTAAATCAGATCCGGAAATTTCGAACCGCTTGAATTCTGACCTTGAAGAAATGAGATACAGTCACTCTCTAGCAGCAGTGGATGATAGACATTTCATCACGACTCAAAAAATTACCAACTCGGTGTATTGATGTTTGTATGCATTTACTAAAATCAATAAGTCAGTCATCCAAAGATATCCGACTGCTATGGGGCTCTGTATTCATACGGATGTGCTCGTATGGAATTACAAACCAAGTGCTTACACTGTACCTCAAAGAAATCGGAATTCCGGAGAGCCAAATTGGAATTTTCATGACTCTCACCCTTGTGGGCGACACACTTCTTTCGTACCTTCTCACGTGGTATAGTGACACAATCGGAAGGAGACGGGTAATGATGCTGGGTGCCGTACTTATGGTTGTAGCAGGGTCGATTTTTGCTTCCTCTACAACAAATTTCTACATACTTCTCATTGCGGCTATTGTTGGAGTGATCTCTCCCTCTGGGGATGAGACAGGTCCATTCAAGTCGATTGAGGAGGCCTGCATTGCTCACATTACTCCGGTGAACCATAGACCAGAAATATACGCCGTCCACTGGACTTTGTCAGCAGCTGGATCCGCAATAGGGTCCCTTTCATGTGGGCTGATGGCAGACTGGTATATGACTCACTACGGTTTTTCATTTACTGCAACTTCCAGAATGGTCTTTTGTGTATACACGGGACTGGCTTTTGTAAAGATGGTTATAATGATGATGCTGAGTGAAAAGTGCGAGGCTGAAAATGCCGAGACTGAACCTTTAATCCAGGAAGTGGGTGATAGTTCCTTAAAAGCACTATCTGTCAAGTCTCAATCGCTTTTGCTGAAACTGTTAGTCTCTTTTATGCTAGACTCATTTGGATTTGGGTTTATGCCGTCTGCATGGGTAGTTTACTACTTTAAGATGGTTTTCGGAATATCGGCAGCCGCTTTGGGCACACTTTTCTTTGCTTCTAGCATTTGCAACTCATTCTCGGCTTTGCCCTCTGCGTATTTGGCCAAGTCGCTAGGCCCAATAAGAGCTTCCTTGGTGACTCAGTTCCCAGCCGCGCTTTTCTTTATGAGTATCCCGCTATTCCATAAGTCGCAATTGGTTCCTGCTAGCGTTGCCTACATACTTCAGCAGTGTGTATCGGCGATGGATGTCGTTCCCAGACAGGTTTTGCTCACTACGCTCTTCGACAATAAGGAGCTGGTGAGAGTTCTGGGAACGGTCAACATTTGCAAGACGGCAGCAAGATGCATTGGGCCTGTTTTCTCCGGTATTCTGGCCCAAGCAGGATTGTTGGGCGTTTGCTACTGGATTGGCGGTGGTTTACTGATTGTGAGTAATCTTCTTCTGGCTTTCAATTTTTACGGTATCGACAAGGCGGTTCTGGCTCAACAAAACTTATAGACACATGACAGACAACACCCTCTTGACAATACGGTTGACGATATAAGTCTCAAGTTGATACAGAATACACCCACTAGACAAACTCATCCTGCATCACCAAACACCTTCCAAGAAGACTCCTGTCATTTTCCTTCTTTGGAACAGAAAGGCTGGTGGAGCTGTTGTTCCTAGATACAAACCTGCTATGAAGTTTGGATGTAAGCGCTTCTGACCTGGTGTAAAGTTCTCCTACATCGAAATAGTCGTATCCTCCCATCATGTAGTCGCCGTCAATAGCGGGAATCTTTTGGTCTGCATTGGAATAAGCCAAAGACATGGGGAGTGACGTAATCAGTGAAGGCTCCGGCTTACGCTCCTCAACGGATTGTCTTCTCTGACTTTTCCAACAAGTTTGCACTTCTTCCATTACATTCTGAAACGTTGACAAAAACCTTTCTGTTTGTCTCCACTGAGAACATGCAACCACCGAGATGGAGTTGTCCTTGATGATATAGCCTATCCCGTAACCGCTCGCTGTTGCTGGGGTCAGCCCAAAAAGGTGGAGAGACGGATTGCCGCAGTTTGCAATGAGAAGCTCTGTGTGGTACAGGCGATCCAGTTGAGGATCAAAAAGTAAAGGCGGGACCTGATCGTCCTGTATTTTCGGCAAGTTAGGGTGGATTTGCTCGAGGACTTTTCTTTGAACAAATGCTGACCTCAAAGCGCTCCAGTGCCTCTCGAACCCTCTCCCATTCAAAGCCGTCTTCACTTTGGATTTGTGCTCGTTGCACGCTTCTTTAAAAAGGATCCATTTGTCGTGGGGAGACGGATTGGTAAGGAAGCTCTGACAGCATTTCAGAACTGTTGCGCTCTGAAGACAAATCGCGTCGCTGCGGGAATTTTGAAACTTTCTAGTACTAACTGGCTCAGAGGAAGTGGTCAAAGAACCATACAAAGCATAGTACGCGATCTGGAAACAGATCTGCACAAAGGAATCGGCACTGAGCTCCATTCCGTCTTTCACCGTGTTATAACCCAACCCTTGTACCTGGTGAACTACGTAGCTATGCTGTGCAATGAGGTCTGTCAGTCTGGTTTCGGCCAAATGCAAAGCTCCTTGAAAACCGGGAGAGAGTGCGAATTCAAGTTTTTCGAATTTCGGCTTTTTGCTGGTTAACGGTTCCGTTCCCGCTTTGGGCCATAACGTGTAATTAGACCCGTTGATCTTACGAGCCATGCGCAAAACAGAGTCTGTATAGATATCTCCAATGAACCGTAAAACGTTGGTTCCATCCATAGACACAGACTCCCATATCGCTGCAGCCACAGAGTTTTTCGCAACAACCAACTGCAGCTTGTCGTACCAGCGAGAAGTGCACGTGCCTATCTGGACACCGTCTTGGTTGAGTCTGGAAGTTCCGTGGCTCAAAAACGAAGCTTTCTCTTTATCGTCAGACGGACTCTCATGATCAAGACATAATACAAACAAGGCGTCGTCTATGGATTTAAGCTTCTCCGGGCTGGATTCTTCCAAAGAGGAACGAGCCCACGCCCATGTGCGTTTTGATTCTGTGGTTATAGAACCTATGGCATTCCTTATAGAGTCCACCTCTCTGGTTCTTTCTGAATCTTTCATGATATCCTTAAGCATGGTGCATAGCTCATAGCGGGAAAACCACAGCTTGTGCGCTCCATCTTCGGATGGAGGGGTTAATACTTCAAGCCTATAGAACTGAGATCTCGAAAGAATTACAATGTGACGACTGTCGGGACACCGCTTAGCGGCTATTCCAATATCAAGACCCTCTCTGTGATCCGGGATTCTTGTTGACCCAAAAAGGTCATCGTAGCCCGACATGGAGAGAGGGTTGCCACTTACTGGAGAAGTATCGGGCTTCAATGCTCCAGTTCTGAGAGCGCATATAAAACGGAGCGCAGAAACAACAAGAGTTGCTGCTCTTCTCTCCTGTGATAAGGGAGTAGCAGTGTTCGAAAGAGGGTCGTCTTCCAACACGAAAAATGGGTTACGGGGAAGAGTACTTCCCTTTAACGCTCCGTAGCTTCCTGGGATTGTTGGGGCGATCCCTTTGGAGGTCAAATAGCAAGGCTCTGTTTCAGATGCTTTGATGAGGTGTTTCTGGAGGGCTTGAATCGCGTGAGAATTGAGAAAGTCAATGGACTGGTCAAGCAGGGCGGAGTAGTCGTCTTCTCCAATGAGACACCTGACAGACTCAATTGTCTTTTCCACTGTGGACTCCAAAGTGGGTACTGGTAATTTTGGGAGGGACATAAAGATGAGGTGGGGGCGCGTCCGGTGTTAAAGTACGCGTTCGGTAACAAGGAACCCCACATGGCTGCATGATCATCGTGCATAACGCATGCATGACATGAAAAAATGCACCTCTCATCCGCACACCACTCGCTGTGTAATTCTCTGTCCGGGCTGGTCTTTACGTTTCCTGTTTGGGAGTCGGTTACCCGCCGCTGAGCCGTGCTGATGGTTACGCACGGTGTTTTTCCACGCGTAAATGTCAGGCCGCCTGCCGCTCTCGGAAGGAGTGGTCACAGGGGACGTGTGCGACCCATATTTTCAATTTTTCACAACCGGGTTCTTTTCTTACGGCGCGCACCCAAAGCATCTTACACATAATGTCCGACGTTGAAGAACAACCTGTTGAGCAGCAATTCGAGGAGCAAGAGCAAGAGATTGTCTCTGAGCCAGTCGAGGTCAAGTTCGTTGAGCTCGCTACTCCTATCCCAGCTGAGGTTCAGCAAGGTGCTCAAGAGATCAAATTGTTCAACAAATGGTCTTTCCAAGACGTTACCGTTAAGGACATCTCCTTGACTGACTACATCCAAATCAGACAACCAGTTTTCGTTTCTCACACCGCTGGTAGATATGCTTCCAAGAGGTTCAGAAAGGCTCAGTGCCCAATCGTCGAAAGACTCACCAACTCTTTGATGATGAACGGTAGAAACAACGGTAAGAAGCTCAAGGCTGTTAGAATCGTCAAGCACGCTATGGAGATTATCCACGTTTTGACCGGAGAGAACCCTCTTCAGGTCATTGTTGACGCTATCGTCAACTCTGGTCCAAGAGAAGACTCCACCAGAATCGGATCTGCTGGTGCCGTCAGAAGACAAGCTGTTGATGTTTCTCCTCTCAGAAGAGTCAACCAGGCTATTGCTCTTTTGACTATCGGTGCTAGAGAAGCTTCTTTCAGAAACATCAAGACCATTGCTGAGTGTCTTGCTGAGGAGCTCATCAACGCTGGTAAGGGTTCTGCCACTTCTTATGCCATCAAGAAGAAGGACGAGCTTGAGCGTGTTGCCAAGTCTAACCGTTAAGGTGTACATTTCTGTATGGGTAATATAAAGTTGTATTTATTGTTGAAGTAGATCTATGTCTGTTGCTTTGGTAGAAGGGAGACATAGTTCAATGAAAGATTTTGTGTCAGTCTCTGTGTATTATCAACGGCGAAGCAAGTCAATTTCTCTTTGCAGACTCAGAAAGCTAAGACTGGTAAGTTTTAAGTCCAAATGAGCCACAACTAGGAACACAGTAGTGTGTGTGGGTTGGGCGGTCTTTCAGTGAGTATACTTTTACTGAAGCCTATATTGTCCCATTTCTGGACATCAATAGGATACGGTGTCTGGATGGCACGCTTCGCTCCCGTTCTACGCATCCCACAAGGGTCACAGAACGTGATACAAGCCACGCGTCTGAAGATGACGCGTGATGCTGTGGTCATGTGCATTAGCAAGTGCATACCCCTCTTTCGTGGGCCTATATAAGGCTCTCCCCCTTTTTTTCCTTTTCTCCTTTTTCTTTTCTTTTCTCTTCTTGATCTAGGCTTTATATTCCCATCGAATATACAACATTACAACTACAGTCTCCTAGGTCACATCTACTCAAACTAACAGCTGCTGCTTTTGTTCTATTGACGCCTTGTCACATAAGTACCAGCGCTCTTTCAATAATTAGACAATATATAGCGAAGACAAAAATTGATTTTGCGAACTCGTAAAAAAGTGCCCATTTCTATTTGAGCGCAAATAAGAATTGCTGAAGCGTGGTTTTATGACAAGCCATAGTTGTAAATCTGTTGGGATAAACGAAATGATGTTAGTTTGCTGAACCCACGATTGATCATGACTAGAGACCAGCTAAGGTGGTGGTCAAAGCCACTCCATTCTCAAAAGATTTCTTAAAAAGGGTGGACGAAATTGCATTTTTGGCTGAAAAGGAAAAAAAATTGCGTATATGTATCCCTCACTCACTCACTCTTGTATAAGTACGAATTATTTGATTGTTGGAATAGCTGATGCCCCTAATTTGCCAACTTTTCATAGTGTCACTCGATACAAAATACTCAAAACATTGTGTCGCCCGGTCACCTGTCAAAATGACCGAGTTGTTTTGATGGTTAGCTTGCCTCGTAGCATTAAAACGAATGGCCTGGCACAGTTAACAAAGCAAAAGTAATAGAATTATAGGACTTTAAAGCTCTGATTGGCGCCTCTACTCTGCTATGTTAGTATATCAATCAAAAAACAGACTGCAACCGTAATCTCGGTTTTTTGTTTCGACAATACTTTTTTGTGGGACAATTCAATGACGTGTGCACAATAGCTAGAGTCCAAAATCCCCCAAGAGGCTTGTATGATTAATCGGGTACTATGGGTATCAAGATACATTCAATAAAGCTTCTGACGAGCTTTTAACCTTTTCAAACCTTTCATTTGATTAGCTTTGCCAAAGTTGATATAACAAGCATCCAACTCGCTAGGCCAATATAAAGCTACAGCTGACAGTGAGGCAATTGGGGAGAAAATGAGTGCCTTCAGCGGCCGGCTTGAACGGCGTTCCATTTTCGGTCAAGGCGTCAAAACTCATGGAGGATAGGATTCATCGGGGAATAAAATAACAACGCCAGAAAGATGGCTATACCTGAGGCGAGATGATTATGCTCAAACGAGCAATAGATGAGACCAACCGTGCATGATGGTGCATTTCGTTTATGCACGGCGGATGAAAGCTACATATCACACCAGAAAGACATTCGAAGAGTTTTTCTACGACAGAATCATCACTTTTGAGTGGCTGTACCATTGCAATGAGAGGTTGGGCGCAGCCGAGACCACTCAAAGAGAAAGGTTAGGGCACGTAACAACTAAAACAACGAAATAAGGCCTTTGATTTGCACCTTCAATATCCCGTCAGTCAACCACTCAGCTACACTGAATCTACAACAATGTCAACTTTTATTCATACACTCAAGCAGAAAGCTCCTCCACTTTTTCCTTTGCTTGGGAAACACTCTTTTCTGGGGAGATGTTAACTTGCGACACCTCCAGTTTACCGTCAACAAAGATCCAGTGCGATCTGATGACCCCTGTTGGAGACTTTTTGGCTCCCAGTAAACCAATGAGCTCTCTTGATGGATCCGAGAGTAGTTTGAAAGGCAAGCTCTGCTTTTCCTCAAACTTTTTCTGAGCACTTGGTGCGTCCGCAGATAATCCAAATACGGTGGCCTTTTCTTTCAGTCCTTCGTAGTTATCCCGGAACCCGCACGCCTGGCGGGTGCATCCTGGTGTGGAAGCTTTTGGGTACGCTAGAGTTAGTTTGGAATAGAAAATGGCACTTACCGAAAATCACGAGTATTTTCCTCTCCTTTGCTGCTTCTACGAGTTTGATCTCGTTTTCGTCCTGGTCCTTCAATGTGATGTCGGGAATTTCGTCACCAATTTTCAGATTAGCAGGCTCGGTTATAGCTTCTGGTTCGTCTTTTTTCGACTCAGTTGAGCCATTCTCCTCAGTTGCTCCATTTTCCTTTTGCTCTGGAATTTTTGGCTCTTCAGTTTCTGGTTTCTCCTCAGTTTCTGGTTTCTCAGACTCTGTTTTCTCAGACTCTGTTTTCTCAGTTTCTGGTTCCTCAGTTTCTGGTTTCTCAGTTTCTGGTTTTTCCTCAGTCTCTGCCTTCTCTTCAGGTTGCCCTAAATCTTGAATTGACTCATCCGGCTCTCCCTCTCCTTCATTATCAGATCCCTCCTCCTCAGCGGCGGACGGCTCGGCAACTTCAGATTCGACGCCAGACTCCTCGCTCTCGCCCTCATCGGGCAATTCTTCGTACTTTGACTTCTTCGATGGAGAACTCTCATGCAATGCAGCTACTCTGGCAGAACGACGAACCATTTTTGTTTGTTGGAGATCAGTAGAATGATGTGATTTCGTTGCTACCCGATAATTGCTTGATTACATAACGTCTTATGCGAAGTGCGCTTCTGATATTACATGGTGAGAGGGAACCGAATATTTTTTCTATAGGTGTGCACTATGACTCACAATTTTCAGATTATAACTGGTAGTGGACTTAAAGTGGGTGATAGTTGTTTAATTTCGTTCAAATGGTGGTTATAAATCACTTCTCACTCAGTATGACGTCATATTATGAGAGGTGCATTGCATTTCCTTTGCTAGCCCGCATGTTTGCGAATTTACCAATGTACCTTTATTATGGCGCCTTGCACAGTATCGTAAGCCGGCTCGTAGTACTGTCGACGAGGGCTCTCTGCTGATCTTACAAATAATTCATATCTATCTTGAAGAGTACCATCGCTCACACTTTACCAAAATACTCATTCTACCATAAAAATTGCTGACTGTAGAGTCACAGGAGTCCTCGAAACCACCCAAGCTACTTAATGTTTACACTTAGCGAACGGCGAGTGCTGGAACGATTTTCATAGTCTGGCTTGGCTTTATACCTAGTGGTTGCGAAAATACTCATTTGTGTATGTAATTGATCATCCTATAAAAATTAATCATTCTTTCACAAGCCAGAAACTAGTACAGGGTCTTAATTGTTCCTCACTTAGCGCTTGAAAACCGGTAAGTTTGAGGGCAAGCTTCAGATGGTCAGTCTATTGTTCCTCCCGCAAGAGCGGATTATCTCTGGAGCGAAGCGGAAGAGATGATCTTTGAAGTGGTTGTGGTCGATTGTGCTTCACAATATCTAATTTCCCGAAATCTCACGAGCCTAGTCAGAAATAGTACAAAGATACGATATCAGTCGACCAAAAAATAGTCATTTGATCTCTCGAACCTCATAGTTGTTTTCCTGACCTCGAGCTCAAGATCATTTGGATTGTAAGAGTCCCGCAACATGCTCTAGACAGATAAAGCCAATCTTACCTCTAGCAGAAGAAGCGTACATTAATCCGCTGAAATGGTCTGGATGTCTGCCGGAGGAGGGGGTGATAGAGCATCTCTGCTGAACCCTTTCGTTTGAGTCATGCTACATGCTTACGAGTAGCTGATCTCGAATGGTGTTGGCCCTACCCGACTCCTTTCTTCAATCCAAAGATACTTTATCGACAAGTAAAATGAATGACAGAGAACGGAGCACTGGTCATCTTCATTGTCGAATTTTTGCAATGAGGACAAGCAATAAGGCTGAGGATGATCATGCGTGAACAACTTGCATGACTCTGAATAGAGCCCTGCCATAGAAAAGTTGATGAAGTTGCCGGTGACTAATATTTCAACGAATGCACAGTCTTTCTTTTTACTCCACGACTCGATTTAAGTTGACCAGAGAGAATATTTGACAGATGAATGCAATCTACTGGTTGAAAAGCTCGATTGACGAGACGCCACCATTTGGGCATGAAGTCACAGTGCTTCCCAAACAGAACTAGCAGTGGCTCATTTCAGCATCAGTTACGGCCAGACGCTTCAAGTCAGTCACCCTTTTAGTACTTATTTAGTACGTGTTTCCTTTTTCTTGATAGCCATTGATATCTGGCTTATCAATCTTTCGAAGCGCTGCTGAGAAAATATTGCGCACTCTACTGTTGAGAATGAATTGGTTACAGTAAAACTATCTAACCATGCACATGTGCTCCAAAAAGTTAATCAGCACACTACCTCAATGTCACTTTTAAAAGACAAACATATCCAGTACATCCAATCTTTGGATTCCAAAAAAGAGGACTATGAGTACTGGCTTACAGAGCACCTCCGAATGAGTGAGTTGAATCTTTTCATAAACTAACATCAGATGGTCTTTACTGGGGTGTTACGGCATTGTCATTGATGAGATCAGAATCTGCCTTGAATCGACAGGATGTCATAGACTTTGTACTCAGCTGTCAGGACACAGAGAATGGAGGATTCGGAGCCTTTCCCAAACACGACCCTCACATTTTGTCAACCCTCTCAGCCATACAAATTCTTGCAACTCTGGGTGGACTGGATGCTTTATCGGTAGAGCAGAAACAAAAAGTCGTACAATTTGTTAAGGGACTGCAATTGCCGGATGGATCGTTTAAAGGAGATCGATTCGGTGAAGTCGATACCAGGTTTGTGTATGTAGCTTTGAATTGTCTCAGTATCCTCGAGCAGCTTTCTAATGAGATTGTTGACAAAGCGGTAGAGTTCATAAAGCGGTGTCAGAACTTTGATGGTGGGTTCGGTATGGTTCCCGGAGCTGAGTCGCATGCGGCGCAGGTATTCACTTGCGTTAGCGCACTTGCCATAGCCAATCGGCTGGATGTCATTGACAAAGATCTCTTGGGCTGGTGGCTTTCTGAGAGACAGACGGAGGAGGGCGGATTGAACGGGAGACCAGAAAAATTGCCCGACGTTTGTTATAGCTGGTGGGTGCTTTCATCGCTAGCTACAATAGGGAAGCTTCATTGGATAAATCATGAAAAGCTTCGCGACTACATCTTCATGTGTCAGGACACGGAAAAGGGCGGAATGAGCGATCGGCCCGACAATCAGTGCGATGTGTTTCATACATTGTTTGGAATCGCAGCTTTGAGTTTAATGGGGTTCGAAGATTTGGATGAGGTGGACCCCATTTACTGCATGCCAACCCGAGTGACTCGTCACTTTAAAAAGTTTCCGTATAGTTAGTGGAGGGTGGGTCGGAATTTCTGGGTTCTGACACTTGTTCAGCATTATATAGGATTGGATTGAATATAGCTATAATCATTGGTAATTTAAGAGCATACACAAGCATTGTGTCAAAAGACTTTACATATGCTCAAATGATCATGATCTGTGGGGTATTATGGCTCTTGTATGTTAGAAAGAGGATTTCCTACATAGATAATCCTACAGCAGAAAGCTCTCAACTCAAGAAACCATCCGTGGTCTTTTTTCGTTTAAGTATGCTATGCGAATTTGAATCAGCTGATACTGTTTTTCACTGGGCTAGCTATTGCACATCCTACAAGTATGTTCAAAGAGAGTAGAGCCACTTTCATAGGAGGATCAACATCATGTTGAGTCATCGTTTGAGAAACGATAGGGTACTTTATGTTCTTGATATCGTTCTTATCTTGTATCCTTTTATCTCTCTAGATCCATCATCATTGTTTCATAAGCTTTCTATAAGACTCAGAATCTCAGGGAATCCTGGCTCACTTTGAACAGTGACATGTATAGTTTGAGGGTGAGTTTCATGAGATCAGAACTCTATAGCAATCTCTGCCCTCTCAAATTGGAAGCTGCACCATAGAGCACTTTTTCGTGGAGGGAACATACTCCATATAGTTTAGCAGATTCCCCGTGATTAGAGTACCCGGATTCACCACGTGGCATCCATCGTATGTCACATCAAAGGGAGGAGAGGAACAGTCACTCAGAACCAACAATGTCGGAAGAGGCGATAGCTGAAGTGCGTGATCCATGTCCCACTTGATTGGACGTTCAGCATGGGGGAACGGAGAAAGATGGCCCTGGTCTAAAAGCGTCTTTACCAGCTTTCGAGCCTCCACTACATCAGCAGGTGGTTGGTCTGTTTCAAGTTCTGTCTCATTCTGAGTCGGGAAAATGATACCGCGTCGCGTAAAGCTGGATTTGAGATCATCACGACACAATACTATGCTTTGCGAAAGGTAGTTCACTCTTGTCGGGTTTGAGCAAAAATGAACTTTACGGTGCTTCAGAGCCCTCACAAGACGTGAAGTGAAAATGGCAGGAATCTTGTCCTGCGGCCAGAGTGAAGCTCCCTGTGACGATAAACTCGACCACGGATCGTTCTCCCCAGGAACAAATATAAACGTGATGAGTGAATTCGCAGATGACAAAAGAGGAAACGATTCCAAAAGAGCCGCAAGAGCGTCAAAGTAGGACTTGTAAGTGGCGGACGACGACTCGGTGGAAATGTGAGATGAGTTGTACGGAGAAACATTGAAGGGAATTGAAGTGAAGGGACCATTGAACACAATAGCCAAGGGCTGATGTGTATGAGTCTCGATGTCTTTGGAAACTTTAGCGAAAAGCTTGGTCAATCCGTCTCGCGTTTTGAGGTTTGCCAGATCGCAGTTCCCTCCTAATAGAATAATCTTATGGTGGTATAGTTCTCGTTCTAGAGAAATGAGCTTTTTCTGCAAACCATCGTCGAGTTTCCCCTGAGAGGTGATTCCATTGAAATCGATGTTTCCGTAAGCTTCCAAAGTGATAGACCTCTTTTCCGCAGGCGGATGGCCCATGGAAGAAACATAAAACTTGCCGCTGCTGGAGTATATTCCATCGCATAGCAGAAAGTTCCCTACGCAGTAGAAAGCGCCAGATGCAGGGGTACATTGGCCGATATCCAGTTCAATGCTGTCGGTGTGGTCTTCGAGCTTGTAGCCTGTGGACCCCAAGCTGAGGATTCCAAACAAAAGAAACCTTTGGCCATGGCGACCCAGCAGGTTTTTGATGGATGTTATAGGATGCGATTTGGGCTGCACCACTGATCCAGTGATGGAGTTTAGAGAGCTAAAAGAGACATTTTGGAAATTTTCGTTCCGCAAAAGTCGTTCTAGAATTATATGGTATCTCACCAAAAAGAGTTCATTTCTGTCCTGGATTGAAGGAAGGTGGAATTTGGTGGTTTGACGCAATTTCGTCAACTCATACTGCTTTCTCTGGTGATTGTACTTGTATGCACTTTGCGAAGAGGCGGATATAATTGTGAAGTAATCCAGCCAGTTGATATCAGCTGACGGGGAGTCGTTGTAAATTTCAGTGGGAGAGTCCATTATGGTGTCGGATCTTCCAGCTATTAAGGCATCCAGTGAGGCTCTCTTGTTGGCAACCTCTTTTTCCGTCATTTGGCTTATAATCAAACGAACGGCGTCACCATCGAGAAAAGCGCCCTTGTCCTGTTGTTTCCATACTTTGGCCACTTCTTCGAGAAAGCTGAAAGCCTTAGTGGATCTCCAGTTGTTGCCAAATTTGTTGCCGATATAGTCTGCCAGCTGCTCGAGTGCCCCGGACTTGATGTTAAGTCCATGTTTCTTGGACAGGATCCGGTACGCTATGGGCCGGAGATTCGAAGGGTGCAAGTGTATGGGCAAAGGAACGGGTTCGTTCATGGAGAGAGTAGATGTATATATATGGCTGAAAATATAATTCAAAGAAACGCGTTTTCGCGTTTTACACAAACATGAGCGAACAGATGGATTATCTTTCAAGGAAGAACCGCATTTTACAACGAGACAAAGAGCTAAGTGAACGGCTGAGATCAAAGAAGCCGCTTTATCCTAAATTGAGAGAGAATAATGCGTCCGATGCTTTTGAGTTTCTGCAGAGAAGAAATCATCAAAGTACGAGAGACATACCACGGCCTAGATCGATTTTGAAAACACCGGCTTATAATGGAGATGATTTGCTTTCCGATGTATCTTCCACTCCTCTTTTGCGAAGATCAGGAGTGCTCAAGTCTGGAACTTCTAGAACCCGTAATCTGCCTCCATCTAGGGTGAGTAAACCCAGGCGAAGACCGCCGCCCGGTGAGTCGAAACTATGGAGGGCTCTGAGCTCGTTGGGGTCACGACTTCTTCCTGGTGGAGAAGAGGAGGTGACTCGGATGAATACTATACAAAACTCTCAGATTTCAAATCCGCCATCGGAACATTTTGATAAGCCCTCCGATTCACAGAGAGTAAAAGAACTGGAGGAGGAAATCCAGGAATTGAAGCGCCTAAGGGAAAACGACCAGCTCAAGTTGAGGGCAGAACGAGAAAAGTTCGAGCTGGAAAGAGAAAACGTTCTTAGTCAACTTGATAAACAAAGACAAGAGATCCAAAAAGCAAGAGACGAGCTCAACAAGCAAAAGGACGAGTTTCTGGATAAGCTAATAAACAAGGAGATCCGGGAACTGAAGTCAGATAATACCAACGATGAGCTACTTGAGTTGAAGAGACTCTCCAAAAAACTCAACTTTTACGCAGACGACGTTCCCGCTCGTAGGAACAGGCCGCATGAGAGTCCGTCCAAATTGCATCGGCTGGAGGAACATATCCAGAAGCTTACACAGCAGCTGGATGCTCAGCGGGTCAAAAGTGAGAAACTTGAAAGTAAACTTTTGTACCGAAAGCCACAGAATGAAAATGTAGAAAATTTGGAAAATCTGGTGAACCTTTACACGACAGGCAAGAATAAGGTTGATCCAGACCTCTCGTTATCGCCCATCAGCTATAAATTTCGCCGGCATAAATAACCCGAGTTGCATAACATGGGGTATAAAACGAGATTGTTTCAGCAATTTTAACCCCAAATGCCGAAAATTGCAATCATCATCTACTCGCTCTACGGGCATATCGCAACGATGGCAGAAGCTGTCAAGGAGGGAATTGCGGAAGCTGGCGGAGATGCTACAATCTATCAAGTTCCAGAAACTTTGTCTGATGCTGTTCTGCACAAGATGAATGCTCCTGCGAAAAAACCGTACCCCATTGCCAACAACCAAGTGTTGGAGGAGAATGACGCTTTCATGTTTGGTATTCCCACCAGATACGGCAATTTTCCCAACCAGTGGAAGTCTTTTATAGATGCTACGGGAAAACTGTGGGTTCAAGGAGCGTTGCATCATAAGCCTTGTGGCATTTTTGTCTCCACAGGAACAGGCGGTGGTAACGAAATGACCGTTGTGAGCGCTCTCTCCACTTTGGCGCACCACGGAATGATTTTTGTTCCTCTGGGTTACAAAGATGTCTTCCCCGAGATGACCAACATGAGTGAAGTGAAGGGCGGTTCCGCCTGGGGCGCTGGAACATTTGCTGCGGCTGACGGTACCAGGCATCCTACAGAATTGGAAAAGAAAATGGCTAGGATTCAGGGAAGGACTTTCTATGATGTGGCAAAGAGGTTTTAGTTTTACGTAGCGAGGAGATAATATGCATTTTTTATGAGGTGTGGGGTGGTGTGTTGTCGGTAGGTTGTCGTAGTTTAGGGGATTTTTCGTATTTTGATTGTTTGCAATCCTTGTGGATCGAAAGTGAGAGGTCAAAGCTGTGATGCAAGATCTTTCGCCTAACTCGCACAAAAAAATTCACTATTTGCGACGAAGCGTAAGCTGAGAAGCTATAATTTATTCCACAGCAAAAAGCATATGTAAGGATGCGCTTGTTCGCAACGCAAATTTTGAAACGCAGATTGTGTTACCCATCCAAACACCATGGATCCTCGAATAGTCTCTAGAACTCAATCTCACAACATTTCTCCTTGTTACTTCATTCTTTGTCATCATCCTATGATCTACGCCATGTTATTCCATCAAGTAACCATTTATAGTTTCTCGACTGCTGCATGCTATACGTAAACGACAGCCTACTTGATAACGTACGTATGTGTGTAACCTCTACTTCGCGTAATGATGACCATCTTGCAGAACGGGAAGCTATTCACCTCAGCCTTCGATACTAATCTTGGTAACTACTTAAGCCTGTTTCTTTTGGTATCTTATATTTTTTTTTTCTCAAAGCTTCAAGTACTGCTCCTACAGCTGACCCTTCTGTTTCTGCTGCTAGTGATCGGAGGCGTTAACTCATTCGCGAGAGGATGACAATACTGCGTGAGAGACGTAAATCTTCTCATAATCAGGCAAGCGCTGCTTCTCACAATGTTCCCCTGCAAGTCGATCAGACATCCCTACCTGAAGATGACGTCTGTAGTTTCTCAATTGACTCATCCTCTTATTCATTTCTTCAATCGTCCTTCTCTTCTTCGTCCTCCACCTCTAACTCTTCCATTTCGCAATCGTCTTTTTCTCCTGATCAGTAGTTCTCTCTTCATCAATTGTTAGCTCTGGAATCATTCTTCTCATTGTCTGGGGAAGACACTCTGCCCTGCCAACCTTGCTACATTTGTAAAGAATTTCATCCCGATATGGTTGTTTCGACAGATGAGTTCAGAGGTTTGATAAAGAGTTTGAGATTCACAGAGGAACTTCTTGTTGCCCGTTGCTCTCCCTTCATAAAAGTTTGGATGAAAAGAGGGCACGGCAAACAACTAAAGTCCGCCGGCAATGTCATTGATTTTTCTCAACAAATTTCATCTTTAGCTGTTCAGCTTTCAAATGTTCCAGAAGAAGTGGACGTTTTAGTTGTCAGAAAACCCGATTTTCGATAAGCTGAAACCTTTTAAGATTTCAAAGTCTGTGATTTTGAGGAGTGAGATCATTGAAGCGTAAGAGGCTTTCTGTTGGAACTCAGGTTCCATATAAAGCTCACGTGACATTAAGTGCATGAAGATGCATATCGTTCATGCACGCTAGACTATATAAATAGCTTTTATATCTCTCATTACTTCGAGTGAGTCCGAATATATCTAAGTGCCCATAGTACCCGATTTATCACTTTCTTCGCGCTATTTTGAAATAGAACTTGGAAGTTGAATGGGACGCTTTAGTGTTGAGTGAGTCTCCTGATTACGGGCTCCTGGAGGGCTTCAGCCAAACTCGGGAGAGAAATATTATTGGTTGATGTTATTTCCATACCCTTCGTCGCAACCGGACATCACCGTGTCAGCCATATTTATATACGTGGTTAAATATGGGTCCTTCTATATGACGGATGGCGATTTCAGCTATGCTTTTTCACGAATGGAAAGACGGTTTTTTTCTGTGTATAGTAACTGTAGCTATCGATAAAGGTGCTTCTAGTAAAGCAAATATCTTCAGAAATCGCTGGATACAAGACATTAAGCCAAAGTTATTAGGCACCATACTTTTTATCGCCTGTTTAAATTTAACAAAGTCAAATGGACATTATTACTGGCTTTTGTGTTGAACATTCTTCAACAAGAATCTTGTGACCAGAAAAAAAACCACCCCATACTATGTCTCAGTAAGTACTGAACCAATAGGTAGATAGTTGTCCTTATATCGGGTAGCAGCATTATATCCACTTGCTAATGATTTTCATGGCTTCGCGTATAAAAATCACTCTAGAGAACCCAATGGGATTCAAGACCTCTGACCATTCTACGTGAAGTTGGTAAGGAAAGTGGCAAAAGCATATCCACTTTATTATGACTCAATTGTAAAGGAACATCATCACTTTAAAGCGATAGTCTCCTTATCTTTCACTCCACATCCAGACACCCCTTTGTCAGCCGCATTTTTAGGCTGAGTAGTATCTGCATGCATGATCATGGCGCAGCGTATCCATTGGAAAAGCCCTAGTCTCTTTGTCACTCTCAAAGTGAACACAGATTTTTTTCAACACTTTGTTATCTTAATTGATGGCTACTCTCTGATAGTTTTCTCGTTCAACCGTATTCCATCAATCATCCTTGGCATTACATAATCCATGCATGCACATGCAAGTGCAGATCCTGAGCACCGTACATATAAAAGGAAAGAACCCCCCGAACTCTCTCTAAACATGTCGGACCAATTGAATCAAGCCTCCACCATGGATGAGTCCACTTTCCAAAAGCCCCATCCGATCGTCACCCGTCAGCCTGCCTCAAAGAAGGACATGCAAGTGCCGTTCGCCTTTGAGTGGGATACTCCCAGTAAGGGTACTTATGGCTCGCTTGTTGACGGGTTTGGAAACTTTTTCGGAACTTTGGGTATGGTCCCGTGCTGCTGCTGCCCCAACCCTTACAAATCTGTTGACCAGGGAAGTGTTGGTCTTGTGACCAAGTTCGGAGAGCTGTATAAAGCCGTGGACCCTGGATTGGTCAAGATCAACATCTTCTCCGAAAAGCTCCACAAAGTTTCTGTGAAAATCAAGATCATTGAGATCCCACAACAAAACTGTATGACAAAGGATAACGTGAATGTGGCTCTCACTTCAGTGTTGTACTACAATGTAATCGAACCGCAAAAGGCCTATTTCAGCATTGAAAACGTTTCCAATGCGCTTAACGAGAGGACTCAAACTACTTTGAGACAAGTTGTAGGTGCACGTAACTTGCAGGATGTCATTGAAAAAAGAGAGGAAATCGCAGAGTCCATCCAGGAAATCATCGCTGAAACCTCAGACAACTGGGGAGTCCACGTCGAGAGCATCTTGATCAAAGATCTTCAGCTCTCTACTCAAGTTTCGCAGTCGTTGTCTATGGCAGCTGAGGCAAAGAGAATCGGTGAGTCAAAGATTATCAGCGCCAAGGCTGAAGTTGAGTCTGCCAAGCTCATGAGAAAGGCGGCAGATATTTTGGCTTCTAAGCCCGCAATGCAAATCAGGTACTTGGATGCCATGCAAAGTATGGCCAAGAATGCTAACTCAAAGGTTATCTTTATGCCGAGTAGCGGTGAGATCGAAAGAGCTGCTCCAGGGGGACCAGATGATGCGCCTGTTCAGCAGCCGGATAACACGGGGAACAGCACTCATAGAATGATTGCCCTACAAGAGTCTTTATGAGTTATTACGATTGACGTGTGTATTTTATGTGAATGATGTATTTTTTAGTGATTGAGAAGTTTCAGGAAAAGAGAGACTTCCTTTAAAGACTGGGTGCAGAAAGACATTGTCTTGAAAAATGAGCTTCCCAGATTAAAGCCCCTGCAGAGGATAACAATAGGCTTTTCTTCTTTGTAAACAAACACTTTTTTAGTTAGGATGCTCAATACTCATTTTGATAGTATTCATAAGGAGAGTATTCTGGCTCATTGTGTTCCTGATTTTGGGCAGTGAAGCGTCTATTTCTAAAGCGTCGGAATGATTGATTTCTTTCATGAGTAATCACACAAAATCAACCATCTATGTTTCACTATTAATAAAAGCAGTGACTCTACTGCTTTAAGCAATCGCTCTTCTTTTTTATCCTACCTTTTGAATGTGAAAGTTCCATTTTTAAAGATGATGGTTAACATTGTCTGATGGGTATTACAAGCCTTCAATACATCTAGCGGATATAACATACCCAATTCTCTTAATACTTTTCAAGGCCACAGTCCAGACATTGGTCAGCTCTTTGAGACTAGAACAGCCAAACTAAAACTAAATATCACTCTCGTATCAAGTTTCTGATTAATTTAAGCTTAGGGCACGTGGATACACATGCACCTCAAATCCGCTGCACCTGTGTCCGAGTCATTATAGCTAGACTCATGATTTTTTAACTAGTGAAATTGATTTCAACAGTAACATGAGCTATGGCCTTGAGTTTCAAAGCCGCTGTACTGTTTAACATTTTTTTTTTTTTTTTTTCACTGAATAGAAGAAGCTGAACCAGCCATATTATTATGCCCATATATATAGCAAAATCAAATGCTCTCACAAGGAAACCAACTTATACGACAGCTGAAGCAATATGATGACCTCAAACACCAAGGAACCTCTGCTGTAAGCAGTGCCATATCGGCTACCGATCCGACGGTGGCAGATCTTGAGCAGTTGAAAAAGTCACAGCAGCACACCTCTTTAAAGATCTTGAACGAGAAACCCAAGTTTTACCCACCAATCAATTTTTCGCTTGTAGACAACGGAATATATCGTTCGGGCCATCCTCAGCCCATTAATTTCTCCCACTTGGCCCAATTGAAGTTGAAGACAATTATATACTTGGGGGATAAGACAGATAACTACGAGTACTACGACTGGATACGATCTCAGGACATTAATTTCCAATTTCTGAAAATGAAGTCTTCAGAGGAGCCGTATATGTTCAATGACCCAGAAGTTATTAACACTGCGCTTAATCTGATTGTGAACAAGGACAATTATCCGATTCTTATCCATTCCAATAAGGGGAAGCACAGAGTGGGGGTTCTCGTAGGAGTCATGCGTCAAGTTCTCCAGGGTTGGTGTTTTAGTGGTATTTTCGATGAATATGACAAGTTTGCCGGCGGGAAAGGTGAGGGAGATATCGAGTTTATTGAGCTTTTCCGGCCAACGTTAATTGTAAATCATGAGAAAAAGCCTAGTTTTGTCAGAATTTGACAGAGTATTGTCAGGTCATCGAGGAGATGTCGACCAATTGAATGAGGATGGAACAATAGGGACTTTAATCTTCAAAGAGGAGGAATTTATATAGCAGCGCTCCATCCTGGCGACCGAAGGAGATTTTCATACATATACAGGAATGGTTACGTTTGCAGTGCAGAACGTGAGCTGATATTAAATAGACTGATTACGGGTGTCGACGCAAGATTGTTGAACATGATCGAATTTGCTTTTGCCGCCTATTTCGAAATGGACCGCATCATCTTCCATACAAGCGATATGAATCTCGAGATGGTCATGCGTTTGAAGACCACTAGTGAAATCTCACTGGTGTGGAGTACGTCAAGCGTTCCTTGAATTGCCACCTCGTAATTATCGTGAAAACTACTCACACAACGATCAAAGACTCATTCTTCAAAGCCTTGAAGCACTCTTTCACCCAATTTGGTCACAGCATTGAGAATGAAAGAGAAAGATCAGTGAACTCATAGCATGTTACAGAAAAGAGTCTGCCGATCAACTCACAACATTCAAATTCCAAGGATATGCTTCTTCAATTGTGAAGTTGTTAAGAACGACCTGGTGTGATCCACATAATTCGTGCATGATTAGTGGTCTAGTTTGAATCGCGATCTTAAATAATACTTCAAGTATCATAAAGCGCTCCAGATCCCAAAATCATCACGATTCCTACTATATAATCCGACTTGGTATATTCTCTCAGTATATCCTCCATTGTTTCGAATTTTACTCAAGTACCACGCATAATTATAAAACCTCCATTTTTTTAAAAATCGGCCACTTGTTATTGTTAAAAAAACCTCGAAATGATGCTGTGCAATGCAGAAGATTTTAATCAGGTTTCGATATGATATTGTACATATAATCAGACCGCCTATGACTTGATTCTAAAAGTGAACTTCACATCTCAATGAGCAAGAGAGAAAACATGTCCGTAATGGCTTTGTTGATAAAATGTGTTGGAGTAGAAGAAAATTTGGACACTCAAATTTTGAATAGCCTGCTGAAAACTGTCACACCCTCACACGCAATCCTCTTTGGACACGATGGAGCAATTTTCAGTCTCAACGAAGCAGATCCTGAAGGATATAAACAGAATTGCCAGCAAAGTCGGATCAAAGCGGAATGAAGATTATTATCAAATGCTCGATTACACATACCAACAATACAATATTTTTGAAAAGGAGTTGGAACGATGCGAAAATCTCGACGAGCTGACAAAAGGATTGCGTGTTTCGTATGGGTTTTACACTCATACTCATGGAATCGCTGTGTTTCCGATCTCACACGTCCATGAAAAAGGTTCTTCCCTTCTTCTCGTGCTATTGTTCGGGGTGTGTTGACGGGTCAAATAACTGACCCTGGTGATTATGTCACTCTCGGGCCCGAGACTCCCACCATTTCAGTACCGCATGGAAGAGGATCTTTCGAGCCAGATGGACTTGTTAGAAGGGAAGAAGAGTCCAATCGCCCTTATTTTTTGCGGGAAACAAATTATAGGCGGTTTCCTCTTCTGGTGGCTCGACAGAGACTACACGGCTGGATGCGAGCATTTGCCGGGACCGTTCGTGTTGGCGTTTTACTTGGTAGGGATGAGGACTAGCATGTTTGGGTGATGGAGGTTTACAGGTACTTTGATGCTCAGCTCCCAGAGGATAACATTCATCTCCCCGATGAGCTTGATCGCGAGCAGGAGCTGCATTATATGAGAAGAGTGGGAGAGGGTCTGCATCGTAATACTCGACATGCAGTTTTAAGGGTCGTCAGATCCGGATCTAGATCCGGGAAGCCTTTTTCGATCCGGTTCGCTTGCGAACCGGGATCGATTCGGATCGATTCGGATCGATTCGACACATTTGAGAAAGAATATATAATACAGTCTAGTTTAGTAAATTTTTCGAGAAAAGTCAAAAAGCCCTCTTAAACGGCCCTAGTATGTACTTTAAGTCTTCAAAATTTTTTTTTTCAACAGATTCAACGAAGTTTATCCTTTTACCGAGAATAATCGACCTGAAAATAAAGTAAAATTTCTGGGAATCGAACCCCAGGCCGCATCGGATCGATTCGACGATCCGGCCTCTGCATCGCGATCCAACATATGCTAATCGATCCTATCACAGCGGTCGATCCGGGAAAATAATCGATCCGATCCGCCGGATCTGACGACCCTTAGGCAGTTTATCTGCAGAGCGGACAATCTTATATTGTCTGGCCACCAGAAAGAAGTGTGGAGTGGGTTCCGCTCAGCATGATGGATCTTTTTGTCGGATTCTGGAATGAAATCGCCGCTAATGACGAACAGAGAAGGACCAATGCAACTTTCAGGTTCATCATTGGAAATTTCAGCCCTTTCACCTAACGCCAGTTGTGTTGATTTATTGTTGGAACTCAGGTTTCATATAAAGCTCACGTGACATTAAGTGCATGAAGATGCATATCGTTCATGCACGCTAGACTATATAAATAGCTTATATCTCTCATTACTTCGAGTGAGTCCGAATATATCTTAGTTCCCATAGTACCCGTTTTATTATTTATTGATACGAGTAAATTAATTATTTTTTATCACCTACAGATGCCTGATAGTCATAGTAGATGGTCGAAAACACTTTTGGTTTTCTACAATTGACTTCAATTATTGCGACGAAGCGTAAGCTGAGAAGCTATAATTCATTCCACTGCAAAAAGCATATGTAAGGATGTAAATGTAACGCAAAAATGTTGTCCCCCCTCCTGTCCCCCCCC